>SOPF01026101.1:4731-40744 GCA_012979155.1 Hypericum perforatum
CACCAAATACTACCAATTGATATTCCTTAACCTCGTGATGCTTATTATCTACTCACTGAGCTTGTCTCACCATTCTCCCTTATTCATTTTCCAGATCAGTAGTTGGTGGACTTAGAGAGTTTTCTATAGAGTCGTGGAAGCTTGCTTACTGAGGTCGGGCCAATGAAGATATATTTTGTTTATTATGGACTTGTAGTGTGTATGAGACTATTGATGTAGAATATATATATGGTTGTGAGTTTTTCGAGTGTACTTAGTCTGTTGTATAAGTATGATATGTTCAGGATTATGTTTATGAGGCTTGCATGGATTTGATTAACGTTAGTTTTAATCAAGTCCTTGCGCCGGTCGCGACCATTAGGTTACGGGTCGTGACAACATCTCTGTCCTGTATGCTAGAAAGTACACCGTCTTAGTAAGTCATTCAACTACCACCCAAATAGTGTCCTTCCTATGTGTATTCTTTGGTAGTCCTATCGTAAAGTCCATAGTGATCATTTCCCACTTCCATTGTGGAATTTTCAATGATTGTAAAGGGCCAGCTAGCCACTAGTGTTCGGCCTTAACCAATTGACAAATTATGTAGCTTGTCACGTAGTCGGCTATCTCCTTTTTTATCCCTGGCCACCATAAGCTAAGTTTGAGATCTTGATATATTTTGGTTTTGCTGGGGTGTCTAGCATAACGAGCTGTGTATGCCTCCTCTAAAACTTTGTTCTTTAATTCTTAAGAGGCGGGTACACAAATTCTATTTTTGTAGTATAGAAATCCATCTGCCCCTATATGGAAGTCTTCTATCTCCCTTTGTTCTATTCGGTGCCTCAATTAATGCATCATCCTAATGTTGTCCTTCTCCCAATTATGCTCGAAGTGTGGGTTCTATTTCCATGCTTGCCAATAACCTTATAAATGAGGTATCCTCCAGTTCTAGACTCTTCTATTTTTGTATCAACTCTTCCTATATGGTTAGCTTAGTTTCCACCTCTAGGGCTAAGTGATTATCCTTCTTGCTTAGAGCATCTGCCACCATAGTGGCCTTTCTTGGATGGTAGTGAATTCTTATTTCATAGTCCTTGATTAGTTCTAACTACCTTCATTATCTTATGTTCAATTCTTTCTGGGTAAAAATATACTTAAGGCTTTTGTGATCTGTGTATATCTTGCAACGCACTCTGTAGAGATAGTGTCTCCAAACTTTGAGTACATGAATGATTGTTGCTAGTTTGAGATCATAGGTAGGGTAGTTTTTCTCATATGACTTGAATTGTCTCGATGCATAAGTGATTATCTTATCATCCTACATTAGCACGCATCCCAACCCATTCTTCTAGGCATCACTATAAACCATAAAGTCTATCTCTTTTTTTAGTTGAGCTAGTATGGATGCAGATACCAATCTGTTCTTCAACTCTTGGAAGCTCTGCTTATATTCTTCTGTCCATATAAAGTTTACTCCTTTCTGTGTGAATCTAGTTAGGGGCATAGCTATCTAGGAGAAGCCTTCCACAAATTCACAATAATAGCCTGCTAAGCCCAGAAAGCTATGTATGTTTGTCACATTCCCTGGTTGTTTCTAGTTTACCACTTCTTCAATTTTATTCGGGTCTATGAAAACTCCTTCTCTAGAATCGCTAGTGTCTTTGCTATTCCAAAATGTCTCATTAATCCGCCTCTATGAGATTCTTGTACAAACAACTCTCTTATCGAATAATTATGCACACAAAGTTTATTTTCACGAAATAAATATCCCCCGTTCCTAGTCAGTTAGGGATGACATCTCCTAGAATAAAGTCAATTTGATGCTTAATCCCTCTGATAGGTGGTAACCTAGGTGATAATTCATTGGGAAATACATTGTCGTAATCCTGCAAAAGAGAAACAACCATACTAAGCAAATTTGGTTCAAGCTCGTTAGTGTTTAAAAGTGCCTCTTTGTACATAAGTACGATCTTTGGCTATTTTTTAAAACACGCTTATTTGATATCACCAACTCCTATATAAAGAAATCCTTTTGCACTCGATTTTTCTCTCAATGGCCATTTTTATTTCTATTTTTGCCGCTTCTTTGGCTCTCTCAAGTTCGTTCTTTTCATCCTTTCCTTTTGTAACTTCAATTGATCTTCAAAAACTTGTTGCAGTGTCAATGGCACTAAGATGATTACTTGTCGATTGAGTGTGAACAAGTACTTGATTGTGTAGCCATCATGCTTTACTCTCCTATCAGACTACCACAGTCTTCCTAATAGTAGGTGACCAGCTTGCAGTGGCACTATATCACACAACACTTCATCCTCATACTTGCCAATTTGGAAGGCCACTAGCCCTTCCACACGTACTTCTCCACTATCATCGAGTCATTGTAGCTTATAAGACTTAGGGTGTTTCTTTGTGAGTAACTTTAATTTGTCTATCGTCGTGGTATTTGCAACATTAGCATAACTACCTCTATCAATAATAATACTACACACCTTGTCTTTGACGTAGCATCTTGTATGAGAATATTCTCCCATTGCACTACATTATCTCCTTCTCTTGCTTGCAAGCTCAAAGAATTTCTTGTCACTAAAGTTAATGCCTTGGTAGCTAGGAACTCCTCTTCTGTCAGATCTTCTAACGAGAGCATGCTTTTGCCCCCGAATCTTCTACTTCTGTCCCAATTTCCTCGCTGTCCCTAATCACCATAATTTGCTTGTTAGGAATTGACTTTCTATATGTCCTCTTTCTTGACTCTTAAAATACTTAATGTTAGGGTTTTTTGTAATAGGGTCTTCTGTTTTCCTTTGAGAATTATTGTTATAGCTCTTGGTCTTGTGCTCTACCTTGGTTGCTTGTGGTATGTCAAACTTTTTTGTGTAGTTTGGCTTCTAAGAGATAGCACTAGATGTAGTTCATGTCCCTCCTCCTCTCTTCATTTACTTCTCTATCTTGATTGTCGTATATACTATGTCCTCCAATTCGACATAGTGTTGCCACTCTACTTTATCTTGGATTTCAGGGTTCAATTCACTCAAGAACCTAGCTATAGTGGCTTCCTGATCTCCTTCACGTTGGCTCGTATCATGGCATTTTCCATCTGATTGAAATAATTTTCCACACTCAAATTCCCTTATCGAAGTCTTTGTAACTTCTTGTAAAGTTCTTGATAGTAATTACTAGAAACAAACGTTTTCTCATCATTACTTTCATCTCTTCCAATATCTCTATAACACATTCTTTATTCCGTCTCCTACTTGTGACAAGTTGATCCCACCAAGTTATAGAATAGTTAGCAAATTCAGTTACAACTAGCTTTACCTTCATTGCTTCGGAGCAACTGTAATCAAAGACAAACTCAATCTTTTCCTCCCATTCAAGATAAACCTCTGGATCAGAACGACCTACAAAGAAAGGTATCTTCAACTTGATGCTCCTCAAGTTGTCATTTCCTCTACGCCTAACTTCTCTATGTTGACACTCATTCTTTAACCTTCTAGCATTCCTTTTAGAACCTACATCCTCATCATGATCAAAATCAACTTCATCACCACTCCCTCCTCCCGTAGGTGGTGTTCTTCTTCTTTGGCATTAAATGCTCCTTGTGGTTGGCTAGCACATGAATTCTCTATCGTGTCCATGAGTTGGTGTATTTGTTCCACCTCCGCTCTCATCCGTTGCTGGAACCTCCCTATTAAAGCCTCAACAAACACTTTAGCATCAACATTGCTAAAGTTCCTTTTCCTTTCCTTTTGTTGTCTCTAGACATGTTGTTGCCAGAAAAATGGTTAGATAAAATAATGAACCTCACCGGTTCACTCCCTTATGTGTTTACTATTAAGATGTGTTGTGCTGATTTTTTTCTCTTTTTTTTACTCAAATATTCGGCTACTATTTACTCTAATGTGCTTACCACTCTTGCCTTTTTCTCCTCATTGTTACTTTTTTGATTCTATTGAACTAGTCACGACTTAGCTTGATCTTCTATGAGATCGTGATCAATAAAAAAATATATTGCTTCTTGCACTTAGTTTTGACCTAAAATAACTCGTACAAATGCTCTTCAATTTTGATCTTCTTGACACTTGAATCATGACTGCTCTTTTCTTTTCTTTGTTTTTTCTTTTTTTATTAGATTACACGACCAAGAATAAATAAATCACAAATCTAAGTATTAAACTACTAAACCAAAAACGAATTTGAGTACAAAACTACTAATGCAAAAAAATGTATCAGAATACTAAACTAAACTAAAACAAGCGTTAATTCTAAAGATAGAAGGTCTAAAGTAGAGCCTCAGCTCTGATACCAACTGATATGAATCTTGTTGGAAATTCGCTCAGAAGCTTGATCTTCTACATTAGAATGGTGGAGATCTTGACCCATCGTTTGTGCCTTGTGCAAGAACTTTGGTATTGGTTAACCTCGATTCATTGCAGTAGCGAAACATGAACCCTGATCTTATGTGAATACGCCACAAACAGAGATGGAATTTCTGTTTGATAAGTGAAAAGTTCTAACTAAGCAAACTAGCTCACAAGAGCACACAAGAATATCATCACTCACTAAATATCTTATGTCAAAAGGCTATCCATTATTATAAAAGCATCTTTAAGTTAGTTCCAAAGTACAAAGCCAAAACAGCTTTTAAAAAGGAAGCTTGTCTATAAAGGGACACTTAAAAAGAAACAAGTCAAAGCCTTTTAGAAAGGCTACAAATGTGTATGACATCCCTAAATAAGCCAAAAGTTAATAGAATATAATTTCCCAATTAAAATTATTAGCTTATTAAAAAACTTCATAAATAGCTTTGGACTCCAAAAAACGAAATCTGGGAGTAAATAACTCCCTAAACAGCCTCAATAACGTGTATGGGCTTCTTATTTGCTCCTTGATAATCAATGGGCTCAAAAATTGGTTTGATCCGAAATTTTTTGAATTAATCCATTTAACTCAGCTTGAAACTTCTTGGCTCTTGCTTTTGTGACTCGTCCAAGTAGAATTGGAATTGGTTTTGGATCTTGTAGCTTAATAGTGGATGTGTCGATATCACAAACTAAACCATAAACATAATTAAATATTTAAGCTAGTTCCTAAGTGACTAAAACACAATTTGATCAATAGGGTCAACAAGGATCATCAAGAACACTTAAAAATATACAGAAAAACAGATTTGCCGGCTGATCTTTAAACCCAAAAATGAATACTGATTGAACTATGATGAACATCTCTATAAGATAGTACCTGCAATCACACATGAAACCAATAAGTTTAATTCAACACTCCCACTCAAATTGTACTTATACAAATTGTACAATCCCAACATGTAAGACAAGTATTGAAACTGTCTAAAATTAAGAGCTTTAGTAAAGATGTCAGCAATTTGTTCATTGCTATATAGGTAGGGAGTGGCAATGTCCTTACTGGGACATTTTTCTCACATAGTGGAACTCAACTTCAATATGCTTAGACTTTTCATGAAAGACAAGAGTAGCAACAATGTATATAACATATTGATTATCACAAAACATCAACATACGCTTTTGTTAGGGAATCCAAGCTCAAAAACAATTTTTTTCAATCAGACAACTGACAAAGGTGTTTTGCAACACCTGTTTTAATAAAGTGAAGTAGAGTGTCGAACCACGAGGAACTAGGTTTAGGCACCCTTTTGGTTAGCATGCAGGTCTAAGACGATAGATGGGAGAGATTTGGTGTATAATGAACAAAACTTATAAGTAACCAACCAAACTAATATAACAAGCATAGTCTAGTTAAAAATGGAAAGAATGGGCATGGTTCCCCATGATAACCTAAATAACCAACTAGCATGGGGTTAACTAAGATCGTGTTGTGGTCCGGGTGTTTTAAAACAACTAACTAATGCTCCCACCATTAATTAGTCTAAATTGATCCCCAATTAGGCTTAGTTGAACTATTCATGCTCCTGCGACAAATTAGCAACCTAATCTAACTAATTACCGACTAAAACAACCACCGTTTTGACAACTAGTCCCCTATTAAGATCCCTCGTCAATAGATTACTAATTAACTAGTTAAATAGTCCATTAATCCTAACCCTATTAACTATTTTTTTTAACATCTCCAATGTCCTCCACAGACTTCTCATCGATCATTTAGTTCTTCTTGACTTATTGAGGGGTTGATGTTGAAGGAACGTAAGAGTTCTCCTTTTATCTAGTTGTGACCTTTTATAGAGTTTTTAAGGGAATGAAGTTGGAGGGACAAAATACGTAGGATGATCATCTGGTTCATCATCCTTGTCCACACTTCTTAATGTGATGTCTAACATCACTAGTTCTCGTGGGTTTGCCTCCGTGTTGCTTGGCAGAGCTACTTTTGATATTTGAGAATTGGCTTTAACCAAATCTCCAAGCTCTACATCTTCTTGAGTTGATTGGCTTACCCTTTGAGCAATTTCCTCATATCTTGTTAGTGGATTCCAATATTATCAATATGCTACACACTTACGTTTTGTTGGATGGTTTGTTTGACCACCCATACTCATTGATCAACATAAAACTTGGTAGAATGTTCTTGCTTTATTCCCAAATCAACAAGTAACCTCCTAAGTCAAAGGGCATGATTACCTGTTATAGTAAATGAAATGTACTCGGATTTAGATGAAGATTATGCCACAACTTCTTACTTCTTTGAGTTCCACCGAAAAACTTTACTTCCGAATGAAAACACAAATCTTAAAGTGCTCTTCAGATCATCACAAATTCCTGCCTGCAATTATGAACTCATCACTCTAGTGTACCCATTAAATCACTTTTTCCTTTGTTGTATCTTCGTACTATTTTGGCTGCAACGAAGTATGCATAAATCTGTATAAAAGACTTAAAAGCGAACGTTATAATAAGTATTGAGGCTGATAAATACAACAAAGAGAGAGTAAAAGCAAAGTGAATCTAGGATGTAAACTAGATGAGAAAATAGAGCATGATACTGTAATGAATTAATTACGTTTAGCAATATCATGATTTTTATGAAGTTCTAATTAGTATCTGGAATATTATAATGCGTCTCTAGCATTTTCACTCATCAGTGTGACAAAACTAAGATAGAAAGGAACTAGTAATAACGCTTTTAGTTAGTAACTAGAACTAGACTAAACTCGAAATCTCTTCACAAGGATTACCCCTAAAAATCAGGACATTTCATTAATGTTTAGGAATATGTTAATTGATTCATTTCATTAACTTTAGTGCATGTCTAATATCGTTATCTCTAATTATAATCTTAGTGGCCAATTTAGTAAGCATTAAATACACCAATTACAAATAATATGGAAGATTTTAAACAATAATCTTAACGTAAACATACTATGTCATCGCACTCACGAGAAAACCACTCGTTAACCCTAAATAATGAAGCACAAAATAACAATGAAGTACGTGGTGTAGAATGACATAAAATATTAGAGAAAAATAGGGCTTAGTTGTTAAAGTAAATCGTTCAAATATCTCCTCCTGCTATACTACCTAGTGCCCTTCATTAATATCAAAAGAGTATTCTAAAGGTCTGGAATGCGTCAATAAAAACCAAGGACTAATGGCTTTATATAGCAAACTACCTAGTTAGAGAATAGGAGAAATCATCGATATGCTATTTCTATCTAGAAAGCAAAAAACAAGAAATAAAAAAGGAGGAAAATAACTAAACGGGCGAGATACCCGACTAAAGAAATTTCCCACTGGCTTGTGTTGCTGTGTTTTGGGGCAGATTTGTTGTGTCTGTATATTTTTTCTTATCATTTTAAGCTTTGAATTTGACCTCAGGTATTACAGGCACAAATATAGATCTCTCTTCTTGGTCTCCCAGAATCATCCATTCAACGACCTTCGATGACCTTCATTTTCCTATCACAGAACACGACGAAGGGTAGAAATCCACTCAATGACACAAATACATTAAGACAGACACAGAACTTAGAGACTAGACAAGAACAACCAAAAAATACGATTAAACACAAAAGAAATACATAACACACACTCATCAATTCATAAATTCGAGTTCTTAAAGAAAATTTGGCCCGCCATAGCAATAGAAATCTGATTCCGATGCATATTTGGCTTAACTACACATGAAATCTATCACACAGATACAATAGGTTAAGTATCTCATTCTCGTGTTTGGTTCGCATAAAATTGGAGAATGGTTGAGGGATTTAGCTTCTTCTGAAAAAAGCGACCACCAATTTTTAATCCATGCTATTTTCTCCCGAGTGCAAGAATAGTTAATTTGGATTAATTATTTATCAATAGCAGGAAATTAAGACATTTTTTTACATAGATTCTCTAACGTAAGAGAACTCTGCTTCTTCTCTCTTTTTAAACACCCTTGTGTAAATAACTTCTCTAACCACAACCTGGCGAAATTACTCAAGAGATATGCGTGGTATATGTACTTACAAAAAACATACACATGCTTATAGATTTGTTACCATTTGGATTGATATTATAGAGTTTTCAGGATTGTCTTCTTCTAGTCGACTATTCATTTCATGAGATACTTGTACTAACCTTTATGCTCCGACGTTACCAGTATTGTTCGTCGCTACCGTAATTATACCCAGAAGGATGCTGTGGACACAATTGACTTCCATGATGACGAGGCGAGTCCCTAATTTTTGGTAAAGTACCAACATGTTTGGACTCATTTTCCACTTGCTTCATCTGGTCCGCAAATAATGTTGCAGGTGTATCCCGACTGTGGCACAAGATCACTGGCTGAACTCAAGCATCTAGTTGAAAGGCAAGTTACAGAGCCTGTTTGGTAACAGCTCCAGGAACCGGTCGAAATTTGACATTGTTTTCGGGTTTTCGACAGGAACCTTGAAGGTCCATGTTTTGAGAAGTTCACCGCAGCTGACCTCATGCAACTAGAGAAAGAACTAGGTTGTGCTTTGATGCAGACTAGAATGACAAAGGTCTGTTCTGCTTGTAGCTTCATCTTCTCTGTTGGTAGAATTCGGGTGCCGACGAACAATACTGGAAACATGGTGCATGATGATGCATTGTATCTCAAACAATATTGTCTTCACTCAGTTCTGTCTTTTTTATTGCAGACAAATGTACAGATGGATTTACTGAAGAATCTTAAGGAACAGGTCATGCACTTCTGTTGCTTATTATCTCATCTCTCTTTCTGCTTTAGAGGTTATTAATTTATCGAACATTAATTTATGAACTTTTTTCGTATGCCTGTCTGGTGTTTCCTCTCTTGGTATTAATATAATGGATGTTCTTACTTAGCAGGAAACAGTGCTAATAGAGGAAAACCAGAAACTAATGAAGCAGGTAAGAACAGAAAGAACTACTCATTTTTTAGGAAACAAGATGCTGTAAAAAAAACTGAATTCACCTGATATTTGCAGCTTGATACATTGAAAAAGAGCAGAGAGATGGATCCTCCTCCGATGCGCCGAACGTTGAATCTGCTTCACTAGGCGCTTAAGTCGAGCTTCGACATTTCCGATCATTTTTCAGCTGTTGCGTTCTCCGTCTTGCTTAAATGAGCAAGCTAGACAGGCTGGCCTTTAATTTTTCGTTTTTAATTCGAGGCACAAGTTCAACTTGGATGACCGTGCTTGAAATATTTAACTGCTACCCTAATGATGAAAATTGCTCTTTTACCCAATATTTTTTTCTTCTTATACAGGCTTGAATGCAGGAAAGTTAACGGTAAAATGGTCGTTGTCCGTCATTTACAAATATAATCTTTAGAATTCTTAAGAACCTCAGACACCAAGATGCATCGACCAAATGAAACAACAGCAATCAAGTGAAAATTAACGGTAGAAACAGATCAAATTATATTGTTGACTAATTTTATCGAACTGAAATTTATACAAATTCAAAATATGTTTTGAAGACGGTGTTATCAGAATAAACTTACTTGCAAGGTAAGAAAAGAGGCATCGATCATGCGTATTAAAAGTAAAATCTACCATCCAAACCTCAAGGGAAAAAAAATCCAACGCAGATAGCAACTAAACAGAAGACCAATTAACCAATTTGACATGGAATTTAAAGAAGCTATATTGACCTTTCAGAGTTGGTTAATATGTAACCCAAGCACTCCGCCGTGAGATCTAAGAATGAGTTGGTAAATGAAGGGTTTAGTATGAATTCGAGGCCTAATTTTACGGGCACAAATTAGGATTTATTACGAGATTTTCTTTTCTTTTTTGGTTTCTGGAGTGTTGGGAAACGAACTTCCGAAAATTTGGTACCCGTATTGTGCATAAATAGAGGGGGACGTCGGTTTAGGGTTTTTATCCACCTATAGATAAGTACATTGCTCCCACCAAGATTTCTTCACCGTTACGTACTCCTTTCAAAGGGTTACATTCTATGCCATACTCGAGAGTCGAGACGTGGTGGCACTGCACCGCCAATAATTTAATAAAGATTTTTTACAAATAAAAAATTTTATTATTTAGAAAAATTAGTTTTAAATAAGTTTTGAAGGTACTAAAAAAAAACTGTATATTTAGTGTTGTGCCATGCAAGATTGTTAAAATCTAGATTTAATTCCTAAAATCTTAAGATTTTACGATTCAAAATAGGCAAAAAGAGATATATCCTTGCAAAATCAGGACTTGAGTGAAATCTATGAAATCTTAGCTATAAATCTTAAAATCTTGAAATCTACGATTTAAAACATTAAATCTTTTTTGTTTTAGAGTTGGAATTTCCTAATTAAAGATTCATTTTATTGAAAATAATATCAAACTCTTACTTAATTTTGATATAGATATTAAATATTTATTAATTAGTATAATATAAATTACCATAAGTGTTTGTGACTTATTAGTAAATTTATTTAATATAAATAGTTTGACAAAATTATGTTTTAAGATGATGTTTGAGACAATGAGTATTTGTGACTTATTAGTAAATTAATATATGTATGTTATATTTATTTTTCTAATATAATTATAATATTATTAATTATGTAAAATCTTACGATTTGTTGTACGATTTCACGATTTACATTTTTTTTTCCTAAAATTATTTCTAGTAAAATCCCGATTTTGAGAACCATGGTGGCATGTGCAACTACAAATCACGAGAAAAGCTAAGGGAAATAGGCAGTGTACGGTGGCTAAATAAAGCTGAGGTTACTGGAGTTCTGATTCGGTACGTTTAGTACAGTGCGTTGTGTTGTACATCTAAAAGTTGGGGCATGATTGTCTTTTACATACAAAAAAACAGCCCAAAATATAGAGGAAAAAAAAATTAACTCTACGATTGCGGAAACTTCGGCAACGATTCTGGAAACCTGGAATCATGAAATCAACTCCAGGAAACTATTTCATCTTCAAATCATCGAAAAAATCTTCCAACTGACCACTGTTGTGATTCATTAATTTGCACGATTGTAATTCAATAGTTTATTATGCTATCATTTAACGATTTGATCTATTGTGATTTATTCATTTAGTATGTTGTGATTCAATAATTTTTATTATTGATATGTAATAGTTTATACTTTTGTTATTAGTAATTTGTTTCATCGTAATTAATAGGTTATTATCATGCGATTTAAGAATTTGCTATAATGTGATTCGATGATTTTTTATATTGTGATTCAATGATTTAGACTTATGTGCTTCAATAATGGTTATGTCTGTTATGATTTAATAGTTTGGTTTCATATGATTCAATAATTTAATTTTTTATAATTTAATTGTTTACTATGATCTTGTGATTCAACGATTTGTTCTTCTTTAATAAAGAAATTTATCTTCTGTGACAAATAGACCAAGACAAATAGACCAAGACAAGACCAGATTGAGACCAGATTTTGTTTTTTTTCTCCCTGAATTAGATTGTATCTGGTTTGGACCGACACCATTTTATCCAATCTATTCCAAATAAGAACCAAATCCAAAATTGGACCAACCAAAAACCTACTTTTTTGCGGCATCAACTTCTATAAATCCTAAACCAAACACATATTCCAAAAAAATAAAAATTCATAAATCCAAACGTACAATTTGAATATTAACCCAGAGGCGAAGCCAAAAATTTATTTTAGTGGGGACAATATATAAAATATAATTTTTTTAGTATATAATTCTAATTTATAGGTTAATTAAATTTTTAGTGAAGTCAATTTCTTATTTTTAATGGGTGCATATACTAAATTATATACTAATTTATCAAATAAATAAGAAATTAAGTGGGGTCAATTGACCCCACTACCCACAACATAGCTCCGCCTCTGATATTAACCATATATTAAATAATTTTAAACACAAATCCACAAATTGCAACAATTCAAGTTTCAACTCCAACTCCATCATCATTAATCTCTATCTCTATCATCATCTCTAACTCCTCATCTTGATCAATTTAAATAGGTTGGTTGATTGTCGAAAGTTGTAAGTGCGAACTACTATGTCATGACTCAAAAGAACGTGATAAATACATTTTATTTGAAACGATGCAAATCCAAATTATAAATAGTCTGAAATTCGGAAAATCAATAGTCTAAAATCCGAAGTTCAAAATAAAATAAAGGATCCAATGAATGCATGCAGCTCTCCTCTACTCTTGTCCCGACACCCCAGAATTTGTAAACACGTAAGAAGATAATCGTGGTGAGTCATAAACTCAGTAAGGAACTCTACAACACATTTCAATTAACATTCACAAACAAAACATAGCATGACCCTCTTAACATTATGCAACGGCAATCACAAAAGGATCACAATAAAAATCACAATACGGAGCTCTAGAGTCCTCACTCATCATATCGGGATCCTCGTGGGGCACAGATAAATACCTACTGTTCCTACAAGGCAGGCCCAATAGACGGAAAGGTATCCCTCCACGAGTCCAGATAGTCCACATACTCCTTGTCCATTTGATCACACATACCTCTGATTACCCAGTAGCCCCTTAAGCAATATGTGTGAACTATAGGACCTACTAGGTATGGGATAATCCTACATGTTATCATTCACACATTCACATCAATCACATATTCAAACACATTCACAAATTCACATCAATCAGATATTCGAAGGTCAATAATCTGAATTCATTTCCAACAATCCGAAATAACAAACAACAGTCTGAAACAACAATCAACAATATGAAAGTCAGACATCCACAAATCTGAATTTGACCATATCAATACAAAATCTGAATTCGACCATATCAATGCAAAAAAAATCCGAATTCGACCATACCAATACACGAACCAGCATAACATATAAGTCACATAAGACGAACAAAATACACTTACCTTTAATAGGTCTTAACAGTAATCCCACATCCCTAGACACACTCTCCTCCTTTTTGATTACGAAGGCCTAAACATAATTAAATTAGTCTCTAACAAAGGTTTCAAAATCTAGGTTGTGTAGCCATAGGGGTAAGACTTACACTACAGATTCAGAATCCCTACTTTGATCTTTTGAAAGTTCTGGATTAGCAAGATCGTCCTTCTCACCTTAAAAAAATATGTTTCATGAGTCTTTCTGGATACACATAATTTTCAAGTAGAAAGGACAAAAAGATAGAACTAATCTTACCCCTAAACTCTAGTGCGATCGTTCTTCTTCTGTCTGTACCTTCTCGATCTCTTTCTGCCTGGTTTGTCTCTTCTCTTTCATAATAAAGGTGGATTTTGTGAATGATCTTTTAGGTTTAGGGTTAACATACTAAACCTAGTTTTTCTTAAACAGTTAGACTTAGGTGACAAATTATAAATTACTGCCAGAATGTGTGGAAAATATCAAAAGGAGTTATTATAATATAACACTTATTAATTAAATCTACCCAATTCTTACATTCTACTCCCCTTAAATGAAGTTTATCCTCAAACTTACTTATGTGATCGAAGAGGTATGTGTACTTCTCTTTCATTTCTGGACTTAGCTCTAAAGTAGCCTTTCTCTCCGTATGATTACTCCACTATACTTTGACATATTTAATCATCCTCCTACGGAGTTGCTATAGTTTGGAGTCTACGATTCCCAGGAGAACTTCTTCATAGCTCATATTTGGGCAAACTTTGGTTGGAATTTCTTGTACAATTTGACCTTCTCTCAGAATATACTTTCAAAGCATGGACACATGGAATACATCATGTATTCCTGCTAAAGCTGGGGTAGTGGTAGTCGATATGCAAATTTTCTTATTTGCTCGATAATGCCATATGGTTCAATAAACCACGGACTAAGTTTTCCTTTCACCCAAACCTCTAAATGCTTCTGGTCGGGGAGACCTTCAAGAACATATAGTCTCCTACCTCAAAATCTACTCCCTGCGATGTTGATCTACAAATTTCTTTTATCGATCTTGTACCGCTTGTATGTGACTCCTTATCATAGGCACTTTCTCAGTCAATTCTCTAAACATTTCCGGGCCAAGAATCCCTTTCTTTCCTACTTCATTCTAGCTAATAGGTGATCGACACTTCCTTCCATATAGGGCTTCATAGGGGGCCATACCTATACTTACCTGGAAGTTGTTATTATCCGCAAACTCCACCAAAGGGAGGTGACCTTCCCAATTTTTCTCAAAGTCTAAAACATAAGCTCTTAGTAGGTCTTCCAGAGCTTGTATGGTTCTTTCAGACTGTCTATCTATCTGTGGGTGAAAGGCAGTACTAAATTGTAGTTTTGTCCCTATTGCCCTTTGAATGCTACTCTAGAATCTAGATAGAAATCTCGTATCCCAGTATAAAGTAATGCTTAAGAGAACTCCATAAAGTCACACTATCTCCTTAATATATAGTTCTGCCATTTGCTCAATGGACATCCCCATCTCGTATGCCAGAAAATACACCATATTAGTAAGTTAGTCAACTACCACCCAAATAGCGTCCTTCCCATGTGCATTCTTTGGTAATCCTGTCACAAAGTCCATAGTGATCATTTCCCACTTTCATTGCAGAATTTCCAATGGTTGTAAAGGGCCAACTAGCTATTGGTGTTCGGCCTTAACCAATTGACAAATCATGTAGTTTGTCACGTAGTCAACTATCTCCTTTTTTATCCCTGGCCACCAAAAGCTAAGTTTGAGATCTTAATACATTTTGGTTCTACCAGGATGTCTAGCATAACGAGCTGTGTGTGCCTACTTTAACACTTTGTTCTTTAATTCGTGGGAGGCAGGTACATAAATTCTAATTTTGTAGTACAGAAATCTATCCACCCCTATATGGAAGTCTTCTATGTCCCCTTATTCTATTCGGTGCCTCAGTAAAATTAATGCATCATCTTGATGCTATCCTTCTCCCAATTATGCTCAAAGTGTGGGTTCTATTTCCATGCTTGCCAATAACTTTAAAAATGAGGTATCCTCCAGTTCTAGACTCTTCAGTTTTTGTATCAACACTTCCTATATGGTTAGCTCAAGTCCTACCTCTAGAGCTAAGTGATTATCCTTCCTGCTTAGAGCATCTGTCACCATATTGGCCTTTCCTGGATGGTAGTGAATTCCTTTGTCATAGTCCTTGATCAGTTCTAGCTACCTTCATTATCTTATGTTTAATTCTTTCTGGGTGAAAATATACTTAAGGCTTTTATGATCTGTGTATATCTTACAACGTACTCCGTAGAGATAGTGCCTCCAAACCTTGAGTACATGAACGATTATTGCCAGTTCGAGATCATGGGTAGGGTAATTTTTCTCATATGGCGTGAGCTATCTCGATGCATAAGCAATTACCTTATCATCCTGTATTAGTACGCATCCTAACCCATTCTTTGAGGCATCACTATAAACCATAAAGTCTATCCCTTTCTTTGGTTGAGCTAGTATGAGTACAGATACTAATCTGTTCTTCAACTCTTGGAAGCTCTGCTCATATTCTTCTATCTATATAAATTTTACTCCCTTGTACGTGAATCTAGTTAGGGGCTTGGCTATCCGGGAAGCCTTCTACAAATCGATGATAATAGCCTGCTAAGCCCTGAAAGCTACGTATGTCTGCCACATTTTCTGGTTGTTTCCAATTTACCACTGCTTCAATTTTATTGGGGTCTATGGAAACTACTTCTCTAGATATAACATGTCCCAAAAACCCAACCTTCTCGAGCCAAAATTTGCACTTCTTAAATTTGGCATACAATTGTTCCTTCCAAAGAATGTGCAATACCATCCTTAAGTGTTGCTCATGCTCCTCCCTACTAGGTGAGTATATCAGGATATCATCAATAAACACAACCACACACTTATCCAAATATGGCCTGAATGTGCGCTTCATGAGATCCATGAATTTGGCTGGGGCAATTGTCAGTCCAAAAGACATAACTAGGAACTCATAGTGTCCATACCTTATACGAAAAATAGTAGTAGGTACATCCTCTTCTCAGATCTTAAGCTGGTGATAACCTGATCTGCGATCTATTTTGGATAATACCTGAGCTCCCCTCAGTTGATCAAATAAATCTTCAATCCTTGATAATAGGTATTGATTCTTAATGGTGAGCTTGTTTAGTTACTGATAGTCTATGCACATTCGCATACTCCTATCCTTCTTCTTCACAAATAACACTGGTGCTCCCCATGGTGAAACATTGGATCTAATAAAACTTTTATCCAATAGTTCTACCAATTGTGACTTTAACTCTTTTAGCTCAGCTGGGGCCATATAGTATGGTCTGTAATACCATCCTTAAGTGTTGCTCATGCTCCTCCCTACTAGGTGAGTATACAAGGATATCATCAATAAACACAACCACACACTTATCCAAATATGGCCTGAATGTGCGGCTCATGAGATCCATAAATTTAGCTGAAGCATTTGTCAGTCCAAAGGGCATAACTAGGAACTCATAGTGTCCATACCTTATACGAAAAGTAGTAATAGGTACATCCTCTTCTCAGATCTTAAGCTGATGATAACCTGATCTGCGATCTATTTTGGATAATACCTGAGCTCCCCTCAGTTGATCAAATAAATCATCAATCCTCAATAATGGGTATTGATCTTAATGGTGAGCTTGTTTAGTTACTGATAGTCTATGCACATTCTCATACTCCCATCCTTCTTCTTCATAAATAGCACTGGTGCTCCCCATGGTGAAACACTGGATCTAATGAAACCTTTATCCAATAGTTCCACCAATTGTGACTTTAACTCTTTTAGCTCAGCTGGGGCCATACGGTATGGTGCCTTAAAAGCTGGACAAGCCATAGGGATCAATTCAATTTGAAACTCTACTTCTCTATCTGGGGGTACCCCTTGTATATCTCTCGAGAACACATCTAAAACCTCATTCGTCATATGTATTTATTCTAGAGTGACTTCACTTGAAATGTCCATTGTACTAGCAAGGTAGGCGATAATACTATTTTGTACTAGTTTCTTTGCTTCAAGCACCAAGATCAAGTGTGGAGAAGGGATTTCAATAGTCTCACCTTCAATTATGAATTCTTCATATCTAGGAGGTCAAAAGATTACTATTCTTCTCTTACAATTGACAGAGGCATGATGATTCGCCAGGCAATCCATCCCAAGGATAATGTCAAAACTCATCATCCTCAAAATCCTAAGATGTCCAGGAAAATGGTGACCGTTAATCTAGATATCGCAGTCACACTCTTGGTCTACCACTATGGTCTTTCCTAGGGGTGTCCTCACTTCCATTTCTTCATCACAGTTACTCTAATTTAACTTATGCCACCGTATAAAGTGCTCAGCAATAAAGGAATGCATAGCTCCTGAATCAAACAGAGTATTTACAAAACTACGAGCTACTAAAAATTTGCCTGTCACGTAAGGTAAGCAAAATCATCGTCCTAAGTGATCACAGTATTCATAGTTCATGTAAGGTTTGGTAAGCAAAGAAACTATAACAGAAATTTTACCGATAACCATATTTCCCTTTTGTCTTGCATCTTCCTAGATGAGTGCATAAACTCGAGCGGTGGGTCTAAGGGCACCTACCTGGGTAAGGGCACATGTGGCAGAGTTTGGCTGTGCACAAAGTTTTGGGTAGCTAGCCACTAGATATCCTATCTTCCTACATTTGAAGCATGCACCAGTAATCCACCTGCTCTGCTCCTCCAAATGACCAGCTTGCTTGCACCTTGCACACCATAAGCTAGAGTTCTTACTACTCCTGCCAGTTCCTGGGGTATAAGATCATTTTGTTGGTTCTACTGCCTGACTTGAGACCATTTTTCTCTTAGCTGGTTCCTTATCCTTCCTCCGGTGTATGTTCTGTTCTATTATTAATGCCCTTTCTAGCACCTCCTTATATGTGGGCAATAAAAGGGATACAATATGGTCCCTGATTTCTTTAACAAGCCCATCCTCGAATCTTTGAGCTCGAGTGTCCTCATCTATAGAAGCAACATACTTAAATATAGAGAGGCATGTGAACTCTTGGTCATATTTGTCACTATCTTATCTCCCTACACTAACTGATCAAACTCTCGTGCCATCTCCCTCTATCAAGGGGCAAGGATAAAATGCTCCCTAAAGTCTTTCAAGAATGCTTCTCACTTGTAAGCTCCATCATTTCCAGTTAGTAAATCACTGCATACCCATTTCTGAGTTTCCCACCAATGCAAGGCATTACTAGTCAGTAGATAAGCAGCAAATGTCACCTTCTCAGCTTGCGGGGTTTGGGCAATCAGAAATGCTTTCTCTATCTCCATCACCCAGTCCTCAACCTATATAGGCTCCTCGATGCCAATCAAAGCTAGGTAGTTTGACCCATTAAAATTCATGATATCTAGCAACAGTTAATTGAGGTTGTTGCACAACCACTGGTTGGGGGATGGTGACTGCCTGTTGCTAATGCTGCTGAACTGGGAGACCTAAGATCTTTAGCAAAGTGATATCAATATTCTACCATTGTGTGTGCACTAGTGAAAGCTGTAGTACCGAGTTCATAGGGTTTGAAATATTGATTAGTTGCTCGTTCGTGGCTGAATGAGCATTTGAGTCAGCATGTACTTCAGGGATCGCACCCTGCACACTAGTAGGTGGTTCATGAGTAGCCCTAGCAGTAAGGGGCGATAATCTTGGTACACTCACAACTGGGTTTCCAACTTGCCTAGATCCAGCTTTCTTGGAACCTTGTCCCTTGGATGTAGTGCTCCTTATCTGTGGTGCCATGGGTTCTCAACTTAGAAGGTCAGAATAACACTATCTATTTGGTCACACCACTTGAAAATGAGCATGGCGATAGGAACCAAGTATTTTCATCATACTCATTACATTAATTCTTAATATAATCACAACATCACTCCATTTATATCTAATAAGCACGTCACATCATAGTCATAGCAAAATTTTTATTCACAACAGTATTAAAGTTGATCACACTATCTACTAGGATCACTCCATTGATCTTTAAGTCACAACCATGCATCAAATGCTTGAAAGGTTTGGAAAAGTTAAACATTCTCGTCAAAAGCATGAAAAATATATGGCAGAAAACTTGAAATGCCCGTAACTTTCAAACAGTTACGAATAAGACCCCAAAACTGAACCATTCCAGAATAGTGAGAACATGTGTAGATCTTGAAATTCACTTTCCGAAAAGATATTATAATAAAAAATTGGATAAACGAGTCAAAAGTTATGACTGTTCAAATTTTCAGTGATTTTAACGCAAAATCATGCGAGAATATGCACCTAACTTTCTACCACAACATTCCACTGCAAATAATCTAACCCCCAATAATCCATAGGATCTCTCATATGCATGCAAATGCAAATGTGGATGATTTCAAATTCTCTTTTCCTTATAAAAAATGCTCTGATACCATAAATTGTCACAACTCGAAAAGAAAGTGACAAATACATTTTATTTCAAATGATGCAAATCTAAATTACAAATAGTCTAAAATTTGGAAAAACAATAGTCTAAAATCCGAAGTTCAAAACAAAATAAATGATCCAATGAATGCATGCAGCTCTCCTCTACTTTTGTCCCGATACCCCAGAATCTATAAACACGTAAGAAGACAATCGTGGTGAGTCATAAACTCAGTAAGAAACTCTACAACATATTTCAATTAACATCCACAGACAAAACACAGCATGAACCTCTTAACGTTACATAATAGCAATCACGAAATGATCACAATAACAATCACAATATGGAGCTTCAGAGTCCTCAGCCATCATGTTGAGATCCTCGTGGGACACAGATAAGTACATATTATTCCTGCAAGGCAGGCCCAATAGAAAGAAAGGTATCCCCTCCACGAGTCCAGATAGTCCATATACTCACTATCCATTTGATCACACATACCTCGGGTTACCCGGTAGCCCCTTAAGCGATTTATGTGAGCTACAAGGCCCACTAGGTATAGGATTATCCTGCATGTTATCATTCACACATTCTAATCAATCACATATTTGAACATATTCACACATTCACATCAATCACATATTTGAAGGTCAATAATCTGAATTCATTCCCAATAATCCAAAATAACAAACAACAGTCTAAAATAACAATCAACAATCTGAAAGTTAGACATCCACTAATCCAAATTCGACCATATCAATGCAAAAAATCCGAATTCGGCCATACCGATACACGAACTAGCATAACATATAAGTCACATAAGATGGACTTAATTCACTAACCTTCAATAGCTCTTAATAGTAATCCCACATCTCTAGACACACTCTCCTCTTTTTTTATTACGAAGGCCTAAACAGAATTTGATTAGTCTCTAATGAAAGTTTCAAAATCTAGGTGCGTAGCCATAAGGGTAAGACTTACACTACAAATTCAGAATTCCTGCTTTGATCTTCCAAAAGTTTTTGGATTAGCAAAATCGTCCTCCTCACCTTAAAGAAATACATTTTGTGAGTCTTTTTGGATACACACAATTTTCAAGTAGAAAGGACGAAAGGATAGAACCAATCTTACCTTTAAACTCTAGCACAATCGTTTCTCTTCCGTTCGTACCTTCTCGATCTCTTTATGTCTAGTTTGTCTCTTCTCCTTCACAATAGAGGTGGATTTTATGAATGATCTTTTAGGTTTATGGTTAACATACTAAACCTAGTTTTTCCTAAATAGTTAGACTTAGGTGGCAAATTATAAATTACTGCCAGAATGTGTGAGAAATATCAAAAGGAGTTATTATAATATAAGACTTATCAATTAAATCCACCCAATTCTTACATACCATGAGTAAATTCTATCAAGTGACACATAATTTATATTACATATTTTGTAAATATTAATTTATTTCAAAACTCAAAAGATGAAAAAAATGAAAGTTATCGAAGATCAAATTATCTTGTTCGTCCTAAACTTCAACCATAAGAGCAGCCAAAAATCTCCTAAAATAAGACATTAGACTTGGATATTGTTGGATTTAATTTGTGAATTTGATTCGATTCGATCTGTAAACAATTTGATTTGATTCATCGATAATTTGATTCATTGTTAATTTGATTCAAATTTGTCCAAGATAAATCGAATATTGTTTATAATTGTTATAATTTGTTGAATCGACAAATTTAATTCAAATTCGATTCAAGTCAAATTTGTGTAGAATTTGAGTTAAATTTACTTATATTTAATTCTAAATTCTATAAATATACCAAAAATTCTTAAAAATTTACATACAATCTAACTTATCTACTAAATATAATATTTACTTTATTAGTTTTGGTAAAAAATAACAATAATCTTAAATCCTAACCATAAATACTAACCCTAACTCAAACAATTACCATAATTTATATTCATCTTGTAAATTTGAATTTTATTTGAATATTTATTAAATATTAAATATTAAAAATATAATTTGAATTCAACTGTCCATAATTCATATTTGATTCATCTTTGGATGAGCTAAATATGGTTTAAGATTTTGATAAATCTGAATTCAAACTAATTTGATTCAAATATGTTCGAATTTGAACCATGGCAATCTATCTAGCATCCGTCCTCCTTTGCTAAATATAAATTCAAAAGTAATAGTAGACATCAGTGATGCGAGCAGGCCTACATCCAAGCAACAAGACTCATATCAAGTGCAAGTGCCAATTGGACCAATGACGCGTGCAAGAGCAAAGAGCCTTCAAGCTGAACTTAGTGGACTAATTCAAGAAGCCCAAGCAAGTGCATACAAGTCCAAGGATGTGCATGAGGCTCATGCAAAGCCCATGCATGTGATAGAAGCTAATTTGGAAGGCACGTCAACTTCACCAGCTTAGGAAGCATGCGGATGACCTATTTTGTCCATGCAATATTCTGATTTAGACATGACTTTTAGCAACTTCATCTTATATTATTTAGTTCCTATTTAGTTGAATAAAGAGGCCAGAATCTACTTGTCTTGGGGTGCAAGATTTGGCCAGAATAAGAGAAGCTTTAGGCAGATTGCTTTTAGCTTATTTAGGCGAGATTGTCTTAGCTTATTTAGGAGTTTATTACTTAGGAAGTTTGTGAACTCTTGAGCCTATAAAAGGAGGCTTATGTCCGTGTTATTAACAAAATTTGAAATTACAATTTGAGTCTTTTAGACAAGTGAGTTTGATAACTCTTTTAGTTCTTGCTTTGAGCTAGTGTGCTTGGCTTGAACGTTTCTTTCACTTATCAAACGAGTTCACCATCCTCATTTGTGGCATGATTTGACCTTGACTTGAGGTTCTTGAATTGTTCATTGCTCGGGTTACGGCTTATTTGCCAAGGTTCTTGCTAGCTCAGATTCATGGGTTAAAAGTCTATTCTATCCTAATCAAATAGATCTGCAATTTGTGTTTTTCTTCAACGAGAATTACATCAATCAGCACGATTAATATATCATGGGCTATCTAAGAAAGGTTCAAGAACCTGATAGTATTTTCTTTCAACAATTAAGAACATCAAATGATGGTAAATAATGCGTATTCATGAGCTTTTTTTGCAAGATAAACATTTAAATCAAACTTAACTATTTATCCACTCTCGTCATCAAGTATTTGATATATTTTCATCATTGCGACATTAGATATGCTACTTATGTCAATCGTAGATAAAGATGTGGCATTCAAAGAACTTCTGCTCATATCATCATAAACACGTGATGGTTGTCACATTATCTTTGTAATGATTAAAGAGCTTATAGAAAGATTCTTTGTCTTTGACTTCATCAAATTGGTTGTTTCCCGGTAAGCCTACAAAAATTCCATAGTGAACCCAAAATTTCAACTTGTATCAAGGATCTATGACAGCCGCTACGAAGATCAACATTTTCATATTTTCAAGATTTTCCCAATAATTTGTCAACTTTTTCTTCATGTTTGTTAGAGTACTACTTATCTCAATATCAAGATTTTCTATTCATTTCTTCAAAATGGAGAAGTGTCCAATAATCTCATGATAGAGAAGATTAGATGTAATATACTTAGAGCTAAAAATCTTCAAAATGCCCTTATAGAAATATTCAAGAAATTCATATAGTTTTTGAATGTAATCCTAATCGTGTGCTTCAAGAACTCTCACATTATCATAAAACTCCAACTTCATCTAGAAGGCAAAATATTTATCCTCCTTATCAAATGTTTTTCAAACTTTCTCATGCTTCAAAGTTGTCTTTAACATGAAGTAAAATTTTATCTAGTTTTTATATCCTAAGTTAATTCTACCTTACTTTGATCAGCCTCCATAATCATGCAATCTTTGTATAACTTTAATCTAGTAAAAAAGTATTTCATATAGCTCACTACTTGACAAATACGAAGGACAAATAATACTGCATACTTCAATTTCATGCCATCAACACAAGCAAGATTTAGAATATGTGTCATGCTTCTTATATGCATATACTCTTCACCAAGAAGACTTCCTTCTTTTAAGCCAAATCTATTCTTCAACTATGAACTTACATTATCAACTTTGATGGTAAAATTTTTATCAATCCCTCTCGGACACAAATTTTTTTCAATTGCATTAGCAAGATCCATTCCCTGAGGAGAACAAATAGGCAAGTAGCTCAATAACTTCTTGCAAAGACTCAAATTTGAATCTATATAATGTACAACGATAATTATATAGTTGATTTATTGCATAGAAGCCAAGTATTAGCATGATACATATTAATTATTTGAAATTTTTTAGAAATCTCATCAATTTATCTTTCTTTTCACAATAAATCTCATAACAATCATGTTAATCAGGAAAATTTGATGGAATATTAAATGTAAGAATTATCAAGATAATAAATCTCCTAGTTCTCCACCTATCAACATGCTTGAACGGCAACTCATCATAAATTATCACTTCAACATCGTTTTCTAGAAATTATACGATCATAACTCCATAATTAGATAGCATTGTCACTAGCATAAAACTTTGTCATGCTCAGGTTTGATTAGACTCAGCTCGAGACCTCTCATTCCACATTAATGTACTTTATCAGCATTGAAGTTTCATTTTTGCTAAGATCACCTGCAAATACAATTAACCAGTGCTTGTATCTTGCGTTCTATTTGCCTTGCTCATCTTTGAACTTTTTTATATTCACTTTACACTACCATGCTCAAATTATTTTTCTTTTGCTTTGAAGGCACTTTCCTTTCTATCAAACTATTTACAATTGTTTTTTCTAAATCTTTATCTGTACCAATCATATTGGATATCAAAATTTTATATTTTCCCAATTTGAACAGCAACCAATTAAAATTCTCAAAACTATTCATTACCTACTTACCAAAAACATCCCCAATTTAAAGAAATCCCTATTTTAATTTTGAATCTAGAATATTAAATACCTCTAATTTTTGCGGTGATCGATGACTCCAAGGAAATGCATCCGTAGTTGGTGGCTTTGAGGCATCGCATTGGTGGTCGTCGGTGGTGGTGGTCGCATTTGTAGTGATTTGTTTTGTCATGGTTGTTTTTTAAAGTGGAGGAGTAGGACAAGAGGTAGGGTTTGGGACTTTAAAGAATGATTGTGTAGAGAAGAGTGTGTGTGGAATTTGTTTATTTAATGACAAATATCATGTTTGGTACTCTTTTTTAGTTTTTTACAAAATAGATCAAATCGGACCAAAAACTAGAAATTCTTACATTGGGTATACCGAATATGATTGTTTTGCCATTTTGTCTAGCTTGGTCTGGTTTTGTCCAATTTAATAGTTTGCAGCCTATTTGTAAGAATTAGGATGAACTAATTGAAGAGCGTTATATTATAAGAACCATATTAAATATTTTCCTTACAGTTGGGTAGTAGTTTGTAATTTACCCTCTTAACTGTTTAAGAAAACTAGGGTTAGTATGTTCTCCCTAAACCTAGGAAGTCATTCACAAATTTTGTCCCTTTTGTGAAGGAGAAGAAAATAGCCAAACTGAAGGAGATCGAGAAAGAACGGAGAGCCTCGGAACAATTATGCTAGAACATACGGGTAAGAATGACCCTGTCCTTCTGTCCTTGCCTACTCGAAATTGTATGGATCCAAGAAAGGCTCACAAAATCATATCTTTGAAGTTGGGGAGGACGACCTTGCTAACTCGGGACTTTTGGAAAATCAAGGCAAGGATTCTGATTTTGTAGAGTAAGTCTCACCCCTATAGCCACGTAACTTGATTTTGAAATCTACGTTAGAGACTAATTTGGTTCTGTTTAGGCTTTTGTAAACAAAAGGAAGAAGAGCGTGTTTAGGGCATGGGATACAGTTTATAATCCTTGGAGTTAAGTGAATTTTGTCTTTGTTTTGTATACGTATTTTTGTCCATATTTTGTCTATATTTTTATCTGTATTCGTACGTATTTCCGTATGTATTTTCGTACATATTTCCATACATATTTCCATATGTATTTCATCAGTATATCAGATTGTGAAATTGGGAGATGTGTTGTGGATTTCGAAAATACTAATTTGTATTGTTGATATTGGATTCGTACTTATGATTATGGAGTTGTGACTGTTGATTTTGGATTTGTGATTGTTGATTGTGAGTACGAAAGTGTGATTGTGGATTTGGATTTGAAATTAGATTGTCAGAATTTGGATATGTGATTGATATGATTTTGGCATGCGGGATTGTCTCATACCTATTGGATTCTGTAGTTCACATATATCGCTTAAGGGCCTATCAGGTAACCCGAGGTATGTGTGATTAAATGGACAGGGAGTATGTAGACTATCTAGACTCGTGGTTGGAATACCCTTCCATCTTTTGGGCTTGCATTGTAGGAATGATTGGGTATTTATCTGTGCCCCACGAGGATCCCGTCATGATAAGTGAGGACTCTAGAGCTCCGTATTGAAAATTGGAACCAATATGTTAATGATTGTATTATCAGTGTTAATGATTGCATTGTCAGTGTTGAATGGTATTGAGTATATTGATTTCATATGTTGATATTGCTATGTCGTGGGATTCCTTACTGAGTTTATGACTCACCACGTTTGTCTCCTTGCTTGTTACAGATACTGGGATATCGGGACGAGAGTAAAGAAGAATCTGCATGCATTGATTGAACCATTCGTGATGTTTTGAACTTTTTTGGATTGAGTTTTAAGACTATTTACTGTTTGAAATTTAAACTTTGTGTATTTCGAATTTTTGTCGTTTGCAATAAAGGATAGTTGTCGCGATTCCTTTCGGGTCGTGATATTTTATGGTATCAGAGTATTTTTATAAGAAAGAGAATTTGAAATCACCCACATTCGCATTTGCATGCATTTGAGCGATCCGGGGATTTTTTGGGGTTAGAAAGTTTGTAGTGAAAAGTTGCAGTAGAAAGTTAGGTGCATTTTCTCGCGTAATATTGCATCAAAACTGCCAAAACTTTGAACAACCATAACCTTTGACTCGTTAATCCGATTTTTTATTATAATATGTTTTCAGAAAGGGAATTTCAAGATCTATAGACATTTCGGCTATGCCTGAACAACTGAGTTTGGGGGTCAAATTCTTTTTCGTTTGAAAGTTATGACCATTTGAAGTTTTCTGCCGTATTTTTTTTTTAATCTTTGACGAGAATGTTTAACTTTTCTGATTTGTCATGATGCTGCGATGATGTTATGATGTTGTGACGATGTTGTGATGATGTTATGATGTTGTGATGATGTTGTGATGATGTTGTGATAGTGTTGTGCTGGTATTGTGATGATGTTGTGATGACATTGCGATGATGTTGTGATGATGTTGTGATTGTGTGACCATGTTATGTATAGCTTGTATACTTGTCCATGAATAGTATAACCAAATAGGTTAGTATTGTTCTGACCTTCCAGGTAGGATACTTATGGCACCACAGATAAGAAGCACTACGTCTAAGGGGCAAGGCTCCAAGCAAGCTGGGTCTGGGTAAGCTAAAAATCCCGCTATGAGTACACCAGGATTGCCACCCCTTGCAGCTAGGGCTATGCGGGTACCACCTGCTATTGCTCAAAACGTGGACCCTGATGTATTAGTTGAGTCTGAAGCCCATTCGGCCATAAATGAATAACCAGTCAATGCTGCAAACCCTGTGAACTTAGTACCGTAGCCTCCTTTAGGGTAAAATATTGATGGTACTTTGCTACAAATCCTAGACCTCTTAGTTCAGCAGCAGCAACAATAGGCTCTCCTGGTTTAGTAGCAGCAACAACAGGGAGCCACTGTTCCTCAACCTGTAGTGTTGCAACAACCTCAGTCAGCAGCTGCCAGATACCGTGAGTTCCAATAGGTTAAGTCACCTAACTTTGATGGTACTGAGGAGCCCATTCAGGTTGAAGATTGGGTGATGGAGGTTGAGAAGGCATTCCAGATTGCACAAACCCCACCAGCTGAGAAGGTGACATTTGCTACTTAATTATTAACTGGAGATGCCTTGCGGTGGTGGGAAACCCAGAAACAGGTATGCAGCAACCTACTAGCCAAGACAGATGGAGCGAGAGATGGAGGGAGAGATGGAGTGAGAGATGGAGCATATAATTAGGAAGCTTACCTTAAGGACTTTAGGGAGTGTTTTATCCCTGCCCCTCGACGGAGGGAGATGGCACGAGAGTTTGATCAATTGGTGCAAGGGGTAAGACGGTGACAAGGTATGATCAAGAGTTCACACGTCTCTTTATGTTTAAGACTGCTGCTACAATGGACAAAGACACTCGAGCTCACAAATTTGAAGATGGGCTGGTTGAAGAGATCAGAGACCGTGTGGTATCCCTGCTACTACCTACTTAAAAAGAAGTGTTGGAAAGGGCTTTGGTAATAGAACAGAATATCCATCGGAGGAAGGATAAAGAACCAGCTAAGAGGAAGTTGGTCCCCAATCAGGTAGTGGAATCGATAAAATGACCTTATACTCTTGGAACTGGTGGAGGTGGTAAGAACTCTAGCTTATGATGTGCAAGGTATAATCAAGCTGGTCATATGGAGGAGCAGTGTAGGTGGACTACTGGAGCCTGCTTCAAATGTGGGAAGATAGGACATCTAGTGGCTAGCTGCCCAGAACAACGAGCACAACCAAACTCTGCCACATGTACCCTTACCCAGGCAGGTGCTCCTCAAGTTCCTAGACCCACTGCTCGAGTCTATGCACTTACTCAGGAGGATGCAAGACAAAAGGGAGACAGGGTTACAGGTAAAACTTTCACTACCTTATCTTATATGAATTGTGAAACTATATGACCATGATGATCTTGTTTAGCCTATATTACGTGAATTATAAAACTATGTGACCACGATGATCTTGCTTACCTTACGTGGTAGGCAAGTTTTTAGTAGCTGGTGAGTTTGCAAATACTCTTTTTGATTTGGGAGCTACGCATTCCTTTATTGTTGAGCATTTTGTTCGGAGGCATAAGTTAAATTAGAGTATATGTGATGAGGAGATAGAAGTGAGGACACCCCTAGGAAAGACCATAGTAGTAGATCAAGAGTGTGACTATGATATTCGGGTTAACGGTCACCAATTTCCTGGTTATCTTAGAGTTTTGAAAATGATGCATTTCGATGTCATTCTTGGGATGGATTGGCTAATAACTCATCATGCATCGATCGATTGTAGGAGAAGGACAGTAACCTTCCGACCTCCTAAACAAGAAGAATTTATGTTTGAAAGTGAGATGACTGAAATCCCCTCACCTTATTTAATCTCAGTCCTTGAAGCAAAGAAGTTGGTATAAAATGGTATTATTGCTTACCTTGCTAGCACAATAGATATTCGAGGTGAAGTCACCCTAGAGTAAATACCTATAGCTAACGAGTTTCTAGATGTATTTTCGAAAGACATACAAGGAGTACCTCCAGATAAAGAAGTAGAATTCCAAATTGAGCTGATCCTTGGGGCTCGCCCAGTTTCTAAGGCACCGTACCGTCTGGCCCCGGCTGAGCTAAAGGAATTAAAATTACAACTGGTGGAATTATTGGATAAGGGCTTCATTAGACCCAGTGTCTCACCATGGGGAGCGCCAGTACTATTTATAAAGAAGAAGGATGGGAGTATGAGAATGTGCATAAATTATCGGGAACTTAATAAGCTCACTATTAAGAATCGTTACCTATTACCGAGGATTGAGGATCTATTTGACCAGTTAAGGGGAGCTCAGGTATTCTCCAAGATAGACCTCCGATCAGGTTATTACCAGGTTAAGATTCAAGAAGAAGATGTACCTATTACTGCATTTTGTACGAGGTACGGGAATTATGAATTCCTAGTCATGCCCTTTGGACTGACAAATGCTCCAGCTAAATTCATGGATCTTATGAACCACACATTCAGGCCATATTTGGATAAGTGCGTAGTGGTGTTTATCGATGACATGCTGGTATACTCACCTAGTAGGGAGGAGCATGAGCAACACTTAAGGATGGTATTACAAATCCTTCGGAAGGAATAATTGTATGCCAAATTTAAGATGTGTGAGTTTTGGCTCGAGAAGGTTGGGTTCTTAGGACATGTTATATCTAGAGATGGAGTTTCCGTAGATCCTAGTAAAATTGAAATAGTGGTAAACTGGATACAATTAGGGAATGTGGCGGATGTGCATAGTTTTCTGGGCTTGGTAGGCTACTACCGACAATTTGTAGAGGGATTTTCCCGAATAGCTATGCCTCTAACTAGATTGACACAGAAGGGGGTGAAGTTTACATGGACAGAGGAATGTGAGCAGAGCTTCCAAGAGTTGAAGAATCGACTAATATCCACACCCATACTAGCTTAACCCAGGGAAGGAATAAACTTTATGGTCTATAGTGATACCTCAAAGAATGGGTTAGGGTGCATACTAATACAAGAGGATAAGGTAATTGCTTATGTGTCGAGGCAGCTTAAGCCATATGAGAAAAACTACCCTACTCATGACCTGGAACTAGCAGCGGTTGTTCATGCCCTCAAAGTATGGAGGCACTATCTCTATAGAGTATATTGTGAGATATATACGGATCATAAAAGCCTTAAGTACATCTTCACCCAGAAGGAATTGAATATAAGGTAGCGAAGGTGGTTAGAACTAATCAAGGACTACGATATAGGAATTCATTATCATCCTGGAAAAGCCAACGTGGTGGCAGATGCCTTAAGCAGAAAGAATAATCATTTAACCTCAAGGGCGGGAGCTGGGTTAACCACATAGGAAGATTTGATACGGGAATTGAAGAGTTTAGAATTGGAAGATACCCCATCTATGGGAATATTGGAGAGCATAGAAATGGAACCCACACTTTGGGCAGAATTGGGGATAGGGTAGCTTCAGGATGAGGCATTAATTTTACTGAGACATCGAGTTGAAAAGGGGGAGGTAGAAGACTTTCAGATAAGAGCAAACAGATTTTTATACTACAAGAATAGATTTGTGTACCGACTTCCCAGGAACTAAAGAATAAGGTGTTAGAAAAAATACACACAGCTCGCTATGCTAGACACCCAGGTGAAACCAAAATGTATCAGGTTCTCAAACTTAATTTCTGAAGGCCAGGAATGAAAAAAGAGATAGCTGACTACGTGGCAAGCTACATGATTTGTCAGTTAGTTAAGGCTGAACACCAGCGACCAGCTGGCCCTTTACAGCCATTGGAAATCCTACAGTGGAAGTGGGAAATAATCACTATGGATTTTGTTATAGCATTACCAAAGAGTATACATGGGAAGGATGCTATTTGGGTGGTAGTAGATCGACTTACTAAGACGGCGCACTTTTTGGCTTATAAGACTGGGATGTCCATTGAGCAGATGACCGAATTATATATTAAGGAGATAGTGCAACTTCATGGAGTTCCAATAAGTATCACATCAGATCGAGATACAAGATTTATGTCTAAATTCTGGAGCAATGTTCAAAAGGTGATGGGGATAAAATTACAATTTAGCACCGCCTTTCACTTGCAGAAAGATGGACAATCTGAAAGAACTATACAAACTCTGGAAGACTTACTAAGAGCTTGTATTCTGGATTTTGGGGGAAATTGGGAAAGCCACCTACCTTTAGTAGAGTTTGCGTATAATAACAGCTTCCAGGTGAGTATAGGTATGGCCCCCTATGAAGTCCTATATAGAAGGAAGTGTCGTTCATCTATCAGCTAGAATAAGGTAAAAGAGAAGGGGATTCTTGGCCCAGAAATATTTAGAGAATTGACTGAGAAAGTACCCGTGATAAGGAGTCGGATACAAGCGGCACAGACTGATAAAAGAAATTTATAGATCAACATTGCAGGGGAGTAGAGTTTGAGGTAGGAGACCATGTGTTCTTGAAGGTCTCCCCAACCAGAGGAATCCGAAGATTTGGAGTGAAAGTAAAACTCAGCCCGTGATATATTGGACTATATGACATTATCGAGTGAATAGGAAAGTTGGCATATCAACTTGCACTACCCTCAGCCTTAGCAGGAATACATGATGTGTTTCACGTATCCATGCTTTGGAAGTATATCCCAAGAGAATGAAAAAATAGTGCAAGAAATTCCAACTGAAGTCCGCCCGAATATGAGTTACGAAGAAGCCCCTTGAGAATTGTGGACTCTAAACTACAGCAACTTTGAAGAAGAACGATCGAATATGTCAAGGTACAATGGAGTAATCATACGGAAAGAGAGGTTACTTGGGAGTTGAGTTCAGAATTGAAGGAGAAGTATCCATACCTCTTCGATCACACAAGTAAGTTTAAGGACAAACTTCTTCTAATGGGAGTAGAATGTAAGAATTGGGATGAACTAATTGAAGAGCGTTATATTACAAGAACCATATTAAATATTTTCCTTGCAATTGGATAGTAGTTTATAATTTACCCTCTTAACTGTTTAAGAAAACTAAGGTTAGTATGTTCTCCCTAAACCTAAGAGGTCATTCACAAATTTCATCCCTTTTGTGAAGGAGAGGAACATAGCCAAACTGAAGGAGATCGAGAAAGAACGTAGAGCCTCGGAACAATTGTGCTAGAATATACGGGTAAGAATGACCCTGTCCTTCCATCCTTGCCTACTCAAAATTGTGTGGATCCAAGAAAGGCTCATAAAATCATATCTTTGAAGTTGGGGAGGACGACCTTGCTAACTCAGGACTTTTGGAAAATCAAGGCAAGGATTCTGATTTCGTAGAGTAAGTCTCACCCTTATAGCCACGTAACTTGATGTCAAAACCTACGTTAGAGATTGATTTGGTTCTGTTTAGGCTTTTGTAAACAAAAGGAAGAAGAGCGTGTTTAGGGTGTGAGATACAGTTTATAATCCTTGGAAGTAAGTGAATTCTGTCTTTGTTTCGTATACGTATTTTCATCCATATTTCGTCTATATTTTCATCCGTATTCATATGTATTTTCGTACATATTTCCATATGTATTTTGTCAGTATATCAGATTGTGAAATTAGGAGATGTGTTGTGGATTTTGAAAATACTGAATTCGAAATTGGATTGTCAGAATTCGAATATGTGATTTATATGATTTTGGCATGCGGGATTGTCTCATACCTATTGGGCCCTATAGTTTATATATATCGCTTAAGGGGCTACCGAGTAACCCGAGGTATGTGTAATCAAATGGACAGGGAGTATGTAGACTATCTAGACTCGTGGAGGGAATACCCTTCCATCTTTTGGGTCTGTATTGCAGGAATGGTTGGGTATTTATCTGTGCCCCACGAGGATCCTATCATGATAAGTGAAGACTCCGGAGCTCCGTATTGAAAATTGGAACCAATATGTTAATGATTGTATTGTCAGTGTTAATGATTGCATTGTCAGTGTTGAATGGCATTGAGTGTATTGATTTCATATATTGATATTGCTATGTCGTGAGATTCCTTACTGAGTTTATGACTCACCACGTTTGTCTCCTTGCTTATTATAGATACTAGGATATCGGGACGAGAGTAGAGAAGAATCTGCATGCATGCATTGATTGAACTATTCATGATGTTTTGAACTTTTTCGGATTGAGTTTTAGACTATTTACTATTTGGAATTTAGACTTTGTGTATTTCAGATTTTTGTCGTTTGCAATAAAAAATAGTTGTCGCAATTCCTTTTGGGTCGTGACATTTTATAAATGTAACGCTCCGTGATTTGACTGACTAGCTCCACTGTACCAACTCAGGTCTTTTCAGCGTGCTTTGTCCTCACTCGCACGCACCCTGGAAAACTTCCCAGGAGGTCACTCATCCTGATCCTACTCTCGGCCAAACGCATTTAACTTTGAAGTTCTTTCAGAATGTGTGCCCGGAAAGAAGGTGCACCTTGTTGGTATGGATAGTAATAATCAAATCACTTAAACCTTTCACACAATACATATACGGAGTATCACACTATTTATTCTCAAGTAGTCTCCATCATAGTTTCTTTTTTCTCTCTACATTGATCACAATATTCGACCTCAATTCTTGTGACCCCTAGCTAAAAATAACATTGGTCTCTCCATCAACAACCTCAATCTTTGCATCCACAATATTCTTCTTTTCCATCTCTAGCATTATCGATGACACTTTTATTTTGAAGGTCGTCTCTCTTCTAGTGGTTGTGACGTGGTTGAGATCGAGATTCAATTATATCATGTTGTCGCAACCATCAAGGAGGGCTTCTCCGTGCTTCATTCTACTTTTATTATACAAAATGTCTTGAAATCTAGCCTATGTGACGATCAGGGAGCTCTGACCTATTTTTTTTCCTAATTCAAAAGATGTTATAGCTAATTTTTACTGAACAATACAATGATTTTACATATTTGATTCCATGGATTTTTCTATTTTATAGAGTGGATTAAGTTTGATATGATGAATTTTTTTCTTCTTCTACCAAAAATGCTCCTTGTTGGCCGAGGATGTTAGATCAGCTTATTAATTTTCATTGTTGATCTAACAGATTCGTGCAAGATAATCTGATCATGTAGCCTGATAGACATACATGACGTAATCTAAGTCCAAGTTACCAATGGAAATTAATAAAACCACCCTCCTACAGGATTTTAAAAAAATCTAGAAGCGTAATAACTAATAAGAGGGGAGTGGTTATAGATTCATAATTATTTAGATATAAAGGAAATAAAAAATGTGGGAAACTTGGGAATTTTGTTTGGTAATGACTTGCTAAATATATAGTTCGAATTTTTCTTTAAATGCTAAAGATAATCACTATTGCGGGGTTTCTTTCTTATGAGGTGGATTTTAAAATTCTTATTTATTTTATTATTAATTTTAATTATATATTTAATTATTAAACGTTTTTATGGATTGGAGGACAAAAGCACTTCATGAGCACTTAATTGAGGTTTATTTCTCCATCCAAAACCTCTTTCTTCTCCATCTCTAACACTATCAACGATATTTTCATTTTGAAGCTCAAGATCTCACTCTAAGTGGTTGTGATGTGGTTGAGATTGAGATCCAATTTTACTATGTTGTAAACCACCATCGAGGAGGATTTTTTCGTGCTATATTCTACTATCGTTGTACAAAATGTCTCAAAATCTAACCTCGGCAAAGATCATGGGAGCTTTCGTTTTTCTCTTTCTCTCTATTTTAAAGTTGCTATAGTTAATTTTTACCCACCATACAATGATTTGATATATTTAATTTAATGGATTTCTCTATTTTATACAATAGATTGAGTTGGCTATGATGAATTTTTTTTTCTGTCGAAAATGCCCCTTGCTAACCCTAACAGTTAGTTCAGCTTATTAATTTCTTTTGATCTATCAAACTCGTGCAAAATAGCACAATCCTGTTGTCCAATAGGCATACATGACTGAATCCAAGTTTAGATTATCGACGGAAATCAATAAAACCACCCTCTTACAAGATTTAAAAAAAAAATTGAAGTGTAACAACTAATAAGAGCAGGTAGAGGCACATGGACAATTGACCCCACTTAATTTTTTGTTTATGTGATATATAATTAGTGTATGCACTCATTCAAAATAAAAAATTGACTCCATTAAAAAATTAATTAACCTATAAATTGAAATTAATATTACAAAATTAGATATTTTACATATTGCTCCCCATTCCAAAAAATTTCTGGCTCTACTCTGAATAAGAGGGGAGCTATTATAGATATTTAACTATTTGGATATAAAGGAAATATAAAATGTTGAGAACTCCGGAATTTAATTTGTAACGACTGCTAAATATAAAGCTAGTGCTATTTTTCGTTAAACGCTAAAGATAATATCACTCTTGCGGAGTTTCTTTCTTATGGCGTGGATTTTTAAAATTTTGTTTATTTTATTGTTGATTTTCATTATATATTTAATTATTAAACGCTTCTATGGATTAGAGGACAAAAGCACTTGATGAGCACTTAATTGAGGTTGATCGCTCCATTCATAACTTTCTTTCTTTCCATCTCTAACATTATCGACAATACTTTTATTTTGAAGGTCGAGGTCTCTCTCCCAGTGGTTGTAACGTGCTTGAGATCGAGATCCAATTTTATCGTGTTGTAGTCCACCATCGAGGAGGACTTTCTCGTGTTATATTCTACTATCGTTGTACAAAATATCTCAAAATCTAACCTCAGCGATGATCGAGAGAGCTCTAACCTCTCTCTTTTTTTACACACCAATACAATGGTTTGATATATTTGATTCAATGGATTTTCTTGATTTATATAGTGGATTGAGTTTGATACAATGAATATTTTTTTCTTCTGCCAAAAAA
>SOPF01026101.1:40754-66522 GCA_012979155.1 Hypericum perforatum
ACAATGAATATTTTTTTCTTCTGCCAAAAAATGCTCCTTGTGGCCTGAACCGTTAAATCAATTTATTAATTTTCCTTGTTAGTCTATAAAGTTCATTTAAGAACGCACGATCATGTAGCTCAATAGGTATCCATGACTGAATCCATGCGCAAGCTACCGATGGAAACAAGGTTGTTAAAATCTAGATTTAACTCTTAAAATCTTAAGATTTTATGATTCAAAATAGGCAAAGAGAGATATATCCCTATAAAATCAGAAGCTCACTAAAATCTATGAAATTTCAGCTATAAATCTTAAAATCCTGAAATCTACGATTTAAAACGAGTTGGAGTTTCTTAATTAAAGATTCCTTTTACTCGAAATAATATCAAACTATTACTTAATTTTGATATATATATATTAAATATTATAATATAAATCATCATGTAATCCTAACCCTAATTCTTTGTATATATTGGTGTATCATACAAACAACTTAAACATACAAATAACTTACAATGAGAATAAGAAGATAACATAAGGTAATTACACTCACTGTTTCAATTATATAATTCATCCATGTTCGTTTCAATTATATAATTCATCCATGTTTGTTCATGCTTATGGTCATAAGTCACGATTACATTCATGTTGTTTCAATTATATAATTCATCCATGTTTTCTCATGCTTATGTTCATGACCCACAATTATATTCATGACATCTTACATATGTTAGTTCATGATTTATGTTCACTGTTTGTTCTTATATTTGATGAGCATCGCTATTTTATTACACATATTTACAAGTTAGTTATGTTCCTCTTCTCTTAGTTTTTAATTTTTTTTTGTGAGTTTGAGAAAATTAAGTTTTAAGATAATGTTTGAGACAATGAGTATTTCTGACTTATTATTAAATTAATAAATTTATGTTATAATTTATCAGTTATGTAAAATCTTATGATTTATTTTACGATTTTACGATCTACGTTTTTTTGTGATTTCTATTGAAATCCCGATCTTGACAACCTTCATGGAAATTAATAAAAACACCCTTCTATAGGAACTAATAAGAGGGGAGTGATTATAGATGTTTAACTATTTTTTGATCTCACTGGGGAATTTTTTTTTGAGAATAAGAAACTTCATTCATAATAAGCCATCCGGCATCTACAAAGTGCAGCTATGAAAAACAATAATTACACTTCACCCCCTTCGCTATGGTACTTTCCAATCTGGATCTGGCCATGGATGGGAGCGATAATCCATCTTTCACGAAGATCTCTTCCAGAAATGGAGTAGTTTTCCATTAGTGACCATGCAGTATACCATAGAGCTAAACAAAAGTAGAGATCCAAATAGAATTAGAACAACTGGAAAAACAACAAACAACCAAAATAAACTCTCACTAGGGGAGACGAAAACTCTCACAAGGAGAGACTCACTCTGTTATTCAACGGAAGAAGCAGGACACAGGGACGAAACAAACAGGAAGAAAAAGAAAAACAAACGGCAAACAAGATTCTCAAAGAGTCGTGAAGCAGTAGTCGAGGACCGGCCCACCGTGAAGGGTGAAGAGTAGATGTTTAACTATTTAGATATAAAGGAAACATAAATGTTGGGAACTCCGGAATTTTATTTAGTAAGACTGCTAAATATAAAGCTAGCGCTAATTTTTCTTTAAATGCTAAAGATAATTACTCTTGCGGAGTTTCTTTCTTATGACGTGGATTTTCAATTTTTTATTGTTGATTTTAATTTATATTTAATTATCAAACGTTTTTATGGATTGGAGGACAAAAGCAATTGATGAGTACTGGGCAAGGTTGTTAAAATCCAGATTTAACTCTTAAAATCTTAAGATTTTACGATTCAAAATAGGCAAAGAGAGATATATCCCTGTAAAATCAGAAGCTGAGTAAAATCTATGAAATCTCAGCTATAAATCTTAAAATTCTGAAATCTACGATTTAAAACGAGTTGGAGTTTCTTAATTAAAGATTCTTTTTACTGGAAATAATATCAAACTATTACTTAATTTTGATATATATATATATATATTAAATATTATAATATAAATTATCATGTAATCCTAACCCTATTTCTTTGTATATATTGGTGTATCATACAAATAACTTAAACATACAAATAACTTACAATGAGAATAAGAAGAGAACATAAGGTAATTACGCTCACTGTTTCAATTATATAATTCATCCATGTTCGTTTCAATTATATAATGCATCAATGTTTGTTCATGCTTATGGTCATAAGTCACGATTACATTCATGTTGTTTCAATTATATAATTCATCCATGTTTTCTCATGCTTATGTTCATGACCCACAATTATATTCATGACATCTTACATATGTTAGTTCATGATTTATGTTCATTGTTTGTTCTTATTTTTTATGAGCATCGCTATTTTATTACACATATTTACAAGTGAGTTATGTTCTTATTTTTGATGAGCATCGCTATTTTATTACACATATTTACAAGTGAGTTATGTTCCTCTTCTCTTAGTTTTTAATTTTTTTTGTGAGTTTGAGAAAATTGTGTTTTAAGATAATGTTTGAGACAATGAGTATTTCTGACTTATTATTAAATTAATAAATTTATGTTATAATTTATCAATTATATAAAATCTTACGATTTATTTTACGATTTTACGATCTACGTTTTTTGTTTCTTAAACGATTTCTAGTGAAATCCGGATTTTGAGAACCTTGGTAGTGGGTTAATAAGGTAGCCCGGGTCCCAGGGCTTCTTATCTCAGGCCGTGGGCTTAAGGATTTCAATCCCTCATTTGAACGTGTGAAATGGGCCAAAAAGTCATTTTGTATACGCATATAATTATTTTTTTTTTCTGAATAATTGTTTTGTATATCACCTACTATCGTGTCCACTCTTCGTTCTAATTCAAGTTCGAGTCTCAAGCTAAGTAGTAATATTTGAAACAAGCAAAAATTGTGCAAGAAATATGAAGACCTCGTTAATTTTTTTTTCAAACGCAAGATACATGGTTAAATTAGAACAATCTCATCACTAACTAATCTTAGTATTTGTTGGTCTATATGCATAACTCGTTATATTTACCAATTAAGATCATGTTCTATATTCATGTTATGTTCTGCATAATTAATATTTTAAATATTTAAACTTTTCTAATTTTATATATATATTGTAATTTGGTATATTATGATCAGCTGACCATAGATCCTAAAAACACTAACCATCGCAAAATTACTAAAACATTAGGCATAGGCGAGTTACCGTGAGTCCGCTAATTTCTATTGTTGAGATTACAAAAATGGCAAATACAGTACTGCAGAATAAAAGAGGGGATTTGTTTTGATTTGAGGATACAATTTGATAGTTTATATAATTAACAACCGGTGAATGATTGTTTTAATATTTGAATTCGGCCTCTAAAATCTTAACTTTCTTAAACAAGCAATTATTACGTTAGATATTCGAAAATTAAGTAGTACTGAAGATAAAACGTCCGATGGCAGATAACGTGTGGATCAAAAGTAAGCACACGGTCGCACATGGTAGATATTTAGTGGCTTGGAATAGCAGTCGGTCACACATGGTAGATACTTAGTGGCTTGGAATACGAAAGATCGTTTTTTACAAGCTTTCATTCAAGCCTTGGTCAAACTTCTAAAATAAATTAAATTCTGGTTCACATTGCGTCAAGCCTAATTAGCGGTTTCGCGAAGGATATGGTTGAGGGAATAGTTTTGTTCTTACTATTTAAGTATCAATTATAAATTAGATCTGTCCTCTTCTTTTGATCTCATATGCTTTGAAGAGAGTGGAAATAAAATTTTAGACGGAAAGCTAGTAAGTAAGCGACACACGTCTATTGAGAAAAACGAGTTCTTATTACTTAGTTAATATATTACCAACTAGTTGTATCAACCAAAGAAAATGATGTTTTATTTTAATTAAAATGACGTCTTATGGAAATAATTTCAAATATTTTTTTAAAAGACTTTACAGTTTTAAAAATTTATTAAGTCAGGATTATATTATTCATTTAAATATTTGGGAAAAGTACAATTTTTAGTACATGTGATTTTGCGCTTTTTGACATATGATCATGTACTTCAAAAACGACTAAATGAGTCCTGAGATTAGCTTCGGAGTTTCACTTTTAGGCTCGGGGACCTTCTCGAGCCTAAATTTGTCCCGAACTTATGGATAATTACTTTTTCATCCCGTATTTTTTACATTTTATTCACAAATTGTCTTTCCTAATTTTCAAATACACCTTCTCTCCGCTCTCTTCTTTTTCCGCTCTCTTCATCTCCCTCTCTCCCTCCTCTGCCTCGTTCCTCACCTCAAGAATAGTGCTAACCCTAGGTGGGACCAAAGGTTCAATATCCCCCTCGCCTACCCAACTTCCAACATCGAGTTTTGCGTCAAGGATAACGATCTCTTCGGCGCTGAGCTCATCAGAATCTGCAAGATCTCGTCGACCAGGTTACTTTTCGGCGAGACAATATTCGATTGGTTCCCAGGATATGCTATTAATGTACTTGCGTGCTCATCATCCATGGAATTCTACAAGGGAACTAAATATTGTAGCATGTCTTCCTATAAGGTCTAGGAAGAAGGAAAAAAACTTTTACTCCTGCTGGCCAAAGTTTAGTAGGTATAGCTCAAGTAAGTTGTTCTAAAGTCTACTAGAGTAACAAAGAAAGAAATCTAATAACCAAACAAAAATAGATCATGGAACCTAACTTCACTGCCGTAACTCCTTGAAGCAATCGGATTTCCCAAAGGTCACACTATTATGGATGAGTTTTGGACGCTTACCCTCGAACTTGAGTTGGTATGGGAACATAGATTTTTGATGTGTCGTTATGAGATCAATTCCTCCCTAATTTTACTATGTATTGGACAAGAAGTTGCATCAGATCATCTTTTACGTAACTGGCTCAACTCGCCGAAGGACCTATTGTTTTAAGAATAGAAAACCCAGTTTCAGCACAAGTGGTATAAGAAAATCGTGTTTTTTATACGCTGCTCAAGTTTGTCCATACGTTAGGATACAATCTTCTTATGTCTAATTCTCTGTTAATTAATTGTCTTCATGTATGCTTAGATTGTTACGGTTTCTTACAACCGAAACTCGAAATACGTACACTTAACAACACACCTACACGTTCTCGATCGAGCAAAATGACAAAGAATGAAATAAAGCAAGCAAGCGACAACAAGATTTGGTAATTCGATTCAAACTAATGTCTACGTCTGGAGGCGTACTAAGCCAGGAAATAATCGTTTCAGCTCTGACGCTCTTTAGAATAGAAATACAACTCAATGGAGGCTACCACTTACAATCAATAAATGGTTACAATGCTTATATAGAGTCTCCAACAAGTCCTAACCTAATTAGGACTAATTAGGCAAAGTATAGGGCTATTTTGGATGCCCCCAGCGGGCGCTGAAGGTCCAACAGTCGCTATGACAAGTCTCGGATACACTATATCCCCTCCCAGCATCCGCTGGCCCCCTCCAGCTCAATTTTTCGATTTTTCTTTTCTTCCTCAGATTTGCTATTTTTCGAAATGGTCAATTCTCGGATAGGGTGTGCATTCGGGATATCCTGATCCCGTACCGAAAATTTTTTGGGATAATTCCGATCCCGAATTAAAATTTTGGAATAATCCCGAAATTCCTAAAAATATTGAAATTTTAATAAAAATCTGATTTGGTTTCATAAAACTAAAGTTGTTGTCTAACTAAAAAAATATAATCCAAAAAATACATATGATTACATCAATAAAAGTTCTTACAAACACAAGTTCAAGTTACAACCATTTGTCAAATTTGTTAATTTACATCATCGAGATTGTTGGAGGAAGCAAAAATCACCGTCGGACTTGGACCTGATTTTAATGAGTGTTTGGACAACTCTGAAATGAAACACAAACAAAACCAAATTAATAATTATAGTTGGTTAAATACTTCAATTACGACGAGAGATGAAAAGGCAAAACCAAATTAGTAATTTTGGAAGAATTATTAAGAAGGTTGAACTTGAAGTAACTCTCGTCCTTTTCTGTTTCAATGGTTCAATTGTCTGTGGATTCAATTCTCGAGTCCACTGGTGAGAATTCAATTTTCAAAGGTAAAAAACACAAATAGTGGATTCATAATTCTCAATTCCATCGAGAATATTGCAATCGCTGGTGAGAATTCAATTTCCAAAGATTAAAAATGCAAAGAGTGGATTCATAATTCTCAATTACATCGAGAGCATTGCAATCGCTGGTGAGAATTCAATTTTCAAAGGTAAAAAATGCACACAATGGATTCACAATTCTCAATTCCATCGAGAACATTGCAATGTTCAAAAAATATAGCAACATTGCACCAAAACAAGCTCACAACAATGCCTCCATACTAGTTGGACCCAAAGAATTTCTAAAAGAATCCAAGACTCGTCCACCTAAGTTAGGAAAATACAATCAAATCAAAATTAAAAAATATATTCAAATCCGAATTTTAAACTTGCGCTAATAAGCATTAAACTACCAACTTGTGCTAAATACAGACTCGGAAGCAACTGTTGAGATAGGCATGGCCAAAATGTCTCTTGCTATTTGTCCAAGAATAGGAAGTCGAAATGAATTATTTTTTTAATAACCAAGAATGCCAAACTTGATGTTGGAATACAAGTCTTCTCTATCCTCATTGATGTACCTATCCAATTCAGACTTCCCATCCAAAATTCCAACACTATCTTTCTTCATCTTATTAAGATGTTGAAGCCTTTCAAACATCTTCAAATTACTTTTTGCCATATTGGTCTTTTGTCTTTGATCTTTGGTACCTTGTCCATCATTTTCCCTACCTACATCTCCTCTATTTTCCAATAATCATTTTCTTCTATAATCTTCAAACAATATATAGAGTGTAGCTTTGACTTGTTTAAACATTGTATCTGCTTTTTCTCCGTACATGTCATTCAAATATAACTCCACATAATCTAGCTTCACTCATGGATTAAAGATGACCGCAATAAAGAGCAACTTGCTTAATTTTCCCGGATCTCCCCGATAATTGTTATATTTATCTTTCATTGATCTTGTCATACTAACAAAGTTATTATTATAACCTTCTAATTCTCTTAGTGTCTCAACTAATGTCATAATCTCATCATAAAAAGTGTTAGAAGTGACAAACTTAGACCCAGACACTTTCAAAGTTAGGGCATAAAAGTGTTTCAAAAACACAACAAACCTTTACCATTTTCCCAATCTGAGAAATTAGGCACCCAACATAACCTATCATCATCTGTTAATTCATTTCTGAAGGCTGAGTCTTCATCTTCATATCTTATAAAAGCTCTCTCTAACTTGATAGCAGCTGCTAACATTAAATAAGTAGTACTCCATCTAGTTGTCACACCTTGCACTAATGAACACTTAATTTTAATATTTTCTACCTCAACACAATCCTTAAACAGCTCTAGCTTCATTGGGGATGCTTTTATGTGCTTGACAACTTCTCTAATCCTTTTCACTGAAATATCCATCAACTCTAATCCATTACAATCAAATTAACAATATGTGTCACACACCTCATATGCAGCAACTCACACCCCAATATACTTATCGACCTTTTATAATATTTTTCCTTAAAAAACATCAAAGTACTATTATTTGAAGCAGTATTATTAATAGTTATTGTAAAGATTTTTCCAAACTCTCAATCACGAAAGCATTTATCAAGAGCTAGTCCAATATCTCTTCCCTTGTGTGACCGAATTGGACAAAAACTTATAATCCATTTATTCAACACCCAATTCTCATCGATGTAATAAGTAGTTAAGCACATATAATTAACATTATGACTAACATCTAAGAATCAGTAGTGAATAAAACTCTTTGCTTAGTCTTTGTCAATATGCCATTCAACTTCTCTTTCTCATTTCAAACATTTCAAACATCACATTGCACTATCCATCATGAGGGAACCCACAACATATGGCAGACACTGGACATGAACTCTATAAAAGCTGGATGAGCAACAAAACTAAATGGTAACTCAACTCTTACTATCAACCTCAATAAAATATTTCTCATTATTTCAGTATCACACCTAATAGTCATCATGATATTCTCATCCAAACTTATTTCAAGGATTATTTGAGAAAGATTGGTTACCTTGATCTTTTCCTTACACTTTTTGCTATGACTAATCAGCCCAGTAGTCTTAATTTTCTAAGGATCTGTTGTTACTTCAACCTTGCAAGCTTTGCAATGAGCCTACTGTGTTTTATCTTCACATATAAACTTTTCATATTCAGGTCAATATTTTGACCTAGACACCATGTGCCTCCTCTTTTTATATAGAAGACCAACATTTTCAACCCCATCCACAATTTCATCTTCCACATGCTCATCCATTTCAAACAATTTGATTAGAACAAAAATGGGAAAGTAAGGCAATAAAAATTAAAATATGAAGAAACATGGGTCTTACAATATAGGGAGTATGTCGAATGAGTAATTATGTTTTGAAAAAACTCTAAATCCATATTTGAAAAAATCCTAAATTTTGAATTTTGAATTAGTCCCTAAATTTAGAATTAGAGTTAAGAAAAGAGAAAAATTCACCAGGTAGAGCTATGAAGGTAGCTCGAGGAGAGTGAAGATGGCTAGAGGCCGCCGGAGGTAGCCAGAGCTATAAAGAAACATTGTGACTTTTGAGGCTGAGGACTGATGAGGGCAAAACTCAAGAGGCTGTAGTTTGTATTTTGTAATCCTTAGGAAATAGGATGTTAGGAACTTTAGTTTAGAAAATAGGGTCGAGGGCAAGAGGCTTCACATGGGTTGGGATATAATTTTTATATATATATATATATATAAAATTATAATTTAGTACTCAATATTTTAGTATTTTGGTAAAATCCTAAAATATATCGAAATTCCCAAATTTTTTGAAAAACCCCTACTAAATAAAATCCCGATCCCAAAATTTTGAATACCAAAAAAATTAGGATTCCTGAAATATCGATCACATTTGCACACTCATATTCTCGGGCATCCCCAAGTGACATATCAACCTTTTGAACGTATGCTTAGGCTCCATACTTCAAAAATCTCTCACTTAGAGACTAACCTCTTCATTTGATCAGTTATCATGCAAAACACCAATCGCTCGGTTCTCCTTCGTATCATAACTTGGTTGTTTGATACATCAACCTTTGATGATCAATAAAAATAACTGAGGCTATGCTGGGCCTCAATTTCTTCAAGGTCACCACCTTCATAATCATATCTAAATGATATACTTTTCGCAACCTATCATTTGGTTGTTCACTCTTCACTTGGATGATTGTCATCCTTCACTTTAATGACCTTTGCTAGCCACCCCTTACTCGGATAACTTTCTTCACCAATTGACACTAGTCACCTATTACTCAGTGATGAAATTGGTAGAACTCTTGATGCTCACTTTTCAAGGATAGTTTAAGTTATCACTAGCTCTAACTTCTCCAAGAACACATCTTTAGACTTATTAACTACAAGATCTTCTCCTCTTTGACCCAAGAGATCACTCTTCTCTTGTTAAGGTTGCTTGATGCTTCACTCGCATCAATGCAACTTTCACTCTTAACCTTGTTACCCCTATCACATAAGCCCTCCATCGCAATACTTGTCAATTGGTTGGGCATCCACCATATTGCCTTCAATAGTTGCTTCCCTAGATTTCTCTCAACCCTTCTCATAACTCCCACTGGCATTGATATCAATGGTTGCCTTCAATGCCATCTTCACACAACCACTAGTATAACCCTCTAAAGTCTTCTTCTTTAGAGCTCTCTCTTTGTAACCTCAATTCTCAAGCACGTCACGCCTAACCACATGAGCTTCCTAATCATGCTTAGTATTTTTGCCATTATGGACATGTTCCAAAGTTATTTTGGTACTCAATGACTCTATTTTCTCAACATTAGCAGATGCTCTCTTGTGCATAAGTTTACACCACTTTGCACTTGCACAATCTTCTAACTTACCATCACCTATTGACAAGAGGTAGTAGCTAGTAGGCAAGAACCTTCTCATCAGAATTTAGCCACCAAGCACCTTTTCACTCCAACCTGACTTGAAAGTATCTAGCTTGGTAGCATTAATGCTAGATCCTACCTTACTAGATACACTTACTTGGTCTTTTAACTCTTGAAGCTTATGCTTGCCATAATCTGTCAATCTCAAGTATCCCTGAAGATTATTCTCCTCAATAGAGATCTCGAAGTATATCGTACTACTCAAGAATGTCATTAGTGCCAGCTCACATAAGTCACTATTGACTAACTCAAGCCTTTGCTCCCTCAAAGCTCTTCTGCCTATAGAGAAACTCATTTGTCACTACTTTCCAAGCACACAACACTCATATAGCCCAACTTATATGATCTTTAAACATGGTAGTTTTTCATTATAGCATAGCACATTCATCCTTTTCTCACTCATATGGCCAAGATGAATGTGCCATAGATCTACATCACCCAAGTCTCTTGTAATATCGATGCTATCTTGAGTACCCCTTATTGTGTACAAGGTCCTTTCTTTTAAAATATTAGCTAACACCATAACTCTCTTAGTTATCTTCTAAGATCTGTAGCCAAAAACTACCTTGTAGCCTTCATCGTATAGTTGCACATGGATAATATATTTCTCTTTAGTCTGAGAATATGTCTCACTCCTTTCAATACTAGTGTAGAGTCATTTGATATCTTGATCTGTACTTCTCCTATACTCATAATTTGCAATAGTTCATCGTTCGCTAGATAAATCTTACTAAACTTCCCTTAGACATAGTTCTCCATGACTCCTGCCTCGTTGCACGAATGATACAAAACTCTTGAATTTAAAATCTAAGTATCTAGTGGACTTCATACACTAATAACCAAAGTATCTCCATGGTCTTCTGTTGTAGAATTCGCTGAAGAGTCCTCCCTCCTTGGTGCCTTGCAATTAAGCGTGTAGTGTACGTACTTGTGACAATTGTAACATTGGATCTTGCTCATATTCTTCTTGGATTTTGACCTACCATAGTTTGCCCCCTCCTTATTAGACTCGTACATTCCTCTACTACTTGTATTTAACATTAAACTAGAAGTTAACTCGGACTCTCTCTTTTGAATCTTTTCGCTTATGATCAAGTCCTTAACCTCATTCAACTTCAACATAACCTTCCTTATCGAAGCACTCACCATTGTGACTGTGCCACTCTTTGTTAAGAAGAGAACTTAGCAAGATAATGCTTGTACCTCATCATCAAAGATGATCTTAACTGAGTTCAATACCACTATCATTGAGTTAAACTCGTTAAGATATTTGGCCACCAACGTACCATATACCATCTGCAAGTTGAACAACTTATGTATCAGATGGACCTTATTCACAGCCGATAGCTTCTCGTACATATCAAAAAACATCATCAGCATCTCTTTTGTCAACCATGCCTTTGTCGTATGCAAAGCCACGTTCTTAGACATGGACAAGAGAATCACTCTCATTGCCTTCCAATCTAGGAGCTTCTACTCCTCCTCCTTCATGTCTGTCGACTTCTTTTCTTCAAGTACTTGATGCAAATCCATCCGTAGAGGTAGTCTTCAACTTACATCTTCTAGTACGCGTAGTTCATCCTGTCGAACTTTTCAACTATCGTAGCTCTTACGAATTCTTGGCCTTAGTTCTAATACTAGTTGTTACGAATTCCTACAATCAAAACTCAAAATATGCACATGAGTGAACCTTCAAAAACACACCCACATGTTCCTGATCAAGCAAAATGACAAAGAACAAAATAATACAAGCAAGCATCAACAAGATTTGGTAACTCGGTTCGACTTAATGTCTACATCGAGAGGTGTACCAAGCTAGGAGAGGATTGTCTCACTAGATATGAGCTATAGCGCTGTTTAGAATGGAGATACAACTTAATGGAGGCTACCACTTACAGTGAATGAAGGGTTACAATGCTTATATATAGTCCAACAAGTACTAACCTAACTAGGACTAATGAAGCAGAGGGCTATTTCCGATGCCTCAAGCGGTCGCTGAGGCAAGTCTCGGATACATTCTATAACCCTCCCCAGGATCCGCTAGCCCTCTCCAGCTCAATTTTTCAACTTTTGTTTCCTCGAATTTGCTCCATTTTCAAAACGGTCAATTCCCGGACGTCCTCAAGCGACAAATCAACCTTCCGAAAGTATCGCTAGGCTTCATACTTCAACATAGATGACCTTAGTGAATTAGTTTTCCTAGTTGTATGGCACCAATTCTAGTACACTAACATATATAATTAATAAAGATTAGTAAGTTATCACCAAAAAAAAATAAAGATTAGTAAGCTAATTATAATATGGCTTTCAAAAGGCTCTTCGAAGCAGCCATATGTGGTCCCACCCAATTAAATGAAATAAATCATATTTAATTATTCGGTATCTGAATGTGAATTTACATTGGCAAGGATTTAGAAGCTGCTAAAAAATCGTCCAGGAGACTTTTAAAGATTTTCCTTTTGATATTTTTGGTAAGCTGTCTATAAAAGAGGAGCTTTACTACTTATATTCCAGGAGAAAATAACGAAAGTGTGTTCAGATAAGATTCACCGACAACGGACAAAAGAGAGGAAAAGGGGAGAGGATAAAAACAAATATAAAGAGAAGGAAATCTTTTTAATAAGAAGACATCAGGTGAAAGTCAACATTAGTATTATATAGTTCGGTGATTTCCACACTAGTAATTTGATAAGTTGACAAAAATATCTTAAATTGATATTTTACTTTTTGAGTAGTTTTCACACAAAATACCCCTAAATATCATTAAATACAAATCAGAAAAATTGTAAAATACAGAAGATCAGGAAATAAATTTTCATATATTTTTTCATTTGTTTCAACAGATAATTTTAAACAAATTTTTCCTACTAATATTTGAGGCTATTTCTATTAAAAATTTACTCAAATAGTAAGGTGTCAATAAAATAGATATTTATTTCTCAACCAAATATTTGGAAATAACAAAATAGTTGTGTGTAAATTAACGAAATCACATAGAAGTAAAATGGATTTTACCAAGATATTATTGTGAGAAATAATAAAAATATTTAATAATTTGTTGGGGTTTTATATTCAAGAGTTCCTTTTTAACCGTGATACATTTTTTTTGGGTGGAAATACCCATGATACATAGCCATTATTGTAAATTTGTATTTACCGTTTCGTTTCGTGTACCTCCATAACCAACTGCATAGAATTAGCTCACCTACAACAAATTATATTGTTGGTCCATTGATATCTCGTGATCATATGCTCATTATGGCTTGAAACGTAGGGTTACGTTTTCTACAGCTAGGTGAGTAGGTTGCAATTTATATAGCCAGAATTCCACCAAATTGACCTGCTCCGCAATTGATTACCCACGCTCCCTTCGTGGGCGATTAATGCGCCCTCAGTAGGTCGCATAGGCGCACATCATGGAAACAAATTGGATTCTACGGGGACTTCATATGGGGTGTTCCCATATGGGGACTAGCGTCTTGATGTGGATTGAACTTAATTTTAAATTTTTGGGATCTGACGGTTTAAAATGTTCAAGGATAATATAGTCTTTTACCAAAGCTGAAAAAGGTGGGTAGTTAATGTCTACTTTAATTGTAGTCTCATTGTCAATCTCATTATCATAAATAATTGCTACTTTTGAGGAATTTAAAATTTAAACAATTAATTTGTTACAGAGAATTGATTACTAAAATTTAAAAAATACGGCCACCCTTCAAACTTCTTTCGTCCAACCCATAATAAATAATTTACCCATAGGAACTGATTTTTTTTAATTTTTTTCTCCCGCCACTAAAATCTGGTAAACCAGTAAATCAGAAAATTAGTAAATCAGAAAAGCAGTAAACCAGTAAATCAATAGTTTAGAAAACCAGTAAACCAGTAAATAAATAGACCAGTAAACCAATAAAAAGAATTTAAAACAAGAATTCTTCCAGTTTGGCTCCGAAATTACAAAACGGTAAACCAGTAAATTAAAAAACCAGTAAACCAGTAAATCAATAGTTCAGAAAACTAGTAAACCGGTAAATCAATAGACCAGTAAATCAATAAACCAGTAAACCTATAAATCAATAAACCATAAACCAGTAAATCAGTAATTCAGAAAACCAGAAAATAAGTAAATCAATAAACCAGTAAACCAAAAAATAAGTAAACTAGTAAACCAATAAAAAAGATAAGTAAACCAATAAATCAATATAAACCAGTAAACCAATAAACCAATATAGACTAGTAAACCAATAAACCAATAGGTAAACTAGTAAACCAAAATCCAGTAAACCAGTAAATCAGAAAATCAGAAATCAGAAAATTAGTAAATCAATAGTTCAGAAAACCAGTAAACCAGTAAATAAATAGACCACTAAACCAATAAAAAAAATTAAAACAAGAATTCTTATAGTTTGGCTCCGAAATTACAAAACGGTAAACCAGTAAAACAGTAAACCAGTAAACCGGTAAACTGGTAAATCAGAAAATGTAGAAAGAATAATTTAGTGATTAGAATAATGATAGCTACTAATTAGAGTTTTTGTGGGAGGTTAATTAATTGGAGAAATAAATTACTAATTAGGTAGGAGGTTACTGATTGATATTTAGGTGGAAGGTTAATTAATTGGGGAAATAAATCAATTAATTCAAAATCTGATGATAGTTCTAAAGATAAAGTATTACATCTAATTACATTCTGTTAGAGTTTAAAAGTTGGATTTCTGTCAAATAAAAAAAATTTTGTCCTTGGCCAAATGCACTTTGACGACGAAACTAAATGCGTAGATCATATAGCACAAATAGTTTACCAAGTGCGTAGATTGATTAGTAGATGCGGTCTAAATTAAGCATATATCTCGAAGATAATGCAGTTGTATTTAATTTGGCAAGTATTTAATTTTCAATGAGTTGGAGTTCCTGCTTGGAGATTTGTGAGATATCTAGACTCATTCACTAAACTCTAATTTTTAACAATGAAAAACTTTTTATACAGAAGAAAGGACTGTAGTACAATGGTAAATGTCAAGATGTAAATATAGAATGAACTTGACTTATTCTTTAACATGTTGGATAATACGTGTATATTCGTGAGGCCAGTTAAGATGATTTTTCCTTAGACTTTCATGAAATGGTTCAATTTATGTTACTAATATTAAGACAATAATTAATAGCATAACTGAGATTACCATAGAAATATTATAATTGTTATTATTTTAAGAGTTTATCAGAAAATTTAGATATTAATGTAATAGAGACGTTTTTATTAGGGTGATGGTCCGTAAAAATATAATAACCAAGGAACATAATCTTTGTTTAGAATCTTTATAGGTAATAAAAGTAAGCCATTTTATTTATAATATCAATGAATATATGAAAGTGCTTGAAATATTGTTGAATAGATTCAAAATAAACAAGTACATCATCAATATAAATAATACAAACAAATAGAATTATCAAAAAATATGTCATTCATAATTTGCTATAATTCACTCAGAGCATTTTTTATGCAAAAGGCATAACTTTCGAGAGGATGGTGAAAACAATTTATATCTATCGGTCAAGATGGATATGGACTTGTCAGAAATCAGAATTTGTATCAAATTTGGAGAAAATAAATGATGGATATAAGCAGTTTAATGTATATTTTTTTATTCAGTACATGATACCAAATCTATTTTAGAACATTTTTTTAATAGTTTATAATTAATGAGCAGACTTCGTACACATTGTCGGATCTTGAAGTTTTTTACAACATCGAATAATGCACAATACCATGAAGATTTTGGTTTTTTTTTATTAACCATTTTTATCTAGTTTAGTAGTATATATTTCGAATTGGTCAATCTTTGGTTGGAATCTATGAGTTATTGAAGTCAAATTCATAAAATAGTTCTACAACATATTTTTTCCTATCTCAAAAGGCTATAATAATATCAGAACATAATTTATTTTATAATTGTGATATAAAATTCCCTTATCTTTTATTGGATAATAAAATCCTTTAACTGATTAACAATATACTGATGTTGAAGACTATTTTTAGTGCTATGTAAATCATGTTCTTTAGACATTATAAGAAAATGCATATGATTTTTTTAAATAAACAAAGGTTCAATAGTATATTTTTTAGGTAATAAGTTTATGTAAAAAGTAAAAAATAATTTTTGTAGTTGCTATTTTTATTCTATAAGAATTACTATTACGATAAGGTATAATAAGATTGATGAATGATGTACTAATGATAAATTAAGATTAATAATGAAAACTAAAAGAAATTTATCTTTATTTAAAAAAAATTATTTATAATATAAGCATTTTTTTGTAATGATCATTTTCGAATTATTTATTATAGATAATTTCTTGTGAGTATCATGTAATAATCTCTTTGATAACATGCTATCTTTAATTATTTAAATCTGCACTAGTATCAAATAGAGTAATTAAATCTATTTGTATTATATCAAAAAATATAATTGTGACTTTAATTAAATGTTTGCATAGTATGACACGCTTTAAAACTTGTAAAAAATTAGTAGGCTCAAGATCATCATCAGAACTATATGAGAACCATATGTATTAGGTTCAATAGGTGGTTTAAAGATGAAATGCTAGAGGATCTATCTCGTGTTACTTAAGGCAAAGTTCTTTGAATTCAATCTTGATCATTTGATCTTAGCCTACAGATCTTAGATATTTAATGTAAATGGTTTATACTATTTTTCTTGATGCAAAATACTAATTAAAACATATATACTTTTTCAGTACTTTATGGAAAGAAAGTATCGAGATTTTCCTCGATAGATGTGAGTAATTTTGTCAAATACTCTTTGCATATTTAAGGATTTTCAACATTAGATATTGTTAATAGAAAATCATGATTTTTAGTCAATATATATAAGGAATTTTCAGAATAAGAGTTGGATGATGAATGAGAAAGTTCATCAAACTATTGAGATTCTTCTGATTGAGACTCACAATCAGAACTATCAACTATAAATGTTGATATCTTGACAAGTAAATCTGTGTCTATATCGAATATATATAATTTTTTATTAAGACGAACAATAATTTTAAGTATGACCATTTTTCCCACATTTATATCATGTAATATCCTTTTTTAATGAAAGATCATCTTTTTGGGAAAAAAAATAATTCGTGTAAGATATCATTTTTTAAATATTTTTTAGAGTTAGAAGGGGTATTAAGTAAACTAGTCTGAGAAACATCAAATTGACAATTTTTGGGTAAATTATATATGACCCTCTCTAGTTTGGTGTATTAATGCTCGCCCCTCTGTATTTCACAAATAAATTAAAAAAAAACCCCTTAGTTTGGAGAAATTATATGATTTCCCCCTCATGCCGAAACTGACGCATTTCTCCGGCGAGGAGCTATGGAAAATGTCAAAAATACTCTTACACTAAAAAACAAAAAAAAATCTTTCTTCTTCTTCAACCTCCATCACCCGCCCAAAACTCTAAAACCTTCGTTGGGTATGTCATCCAACACCGAATCTTTCATAATCACTAATTAAGCTCAATCAATGTTCATCTACGTTCCATCAACACTAAATTATATTCAATCGACACTAACTTACTAAAAGCCATGACGCTTTAAATCAAATTCAATTATGAAAGATCAAAAAGCTAGAGCTCTAGAAGAAGCCACTTGCTGATGGCACCAACATCCCAGCTTCTCAGTCGTCCACCTCCTCTCCTGGTGAGTACCTGCGACTCTTTTATTTATTTATTTATTTTAAAATTAAGAAGAAGAATAATAATAATAGTGGGTGAGTGGGTGAGTTAATGTTTGCATTGTTGGGTTGGGTTGGGTTACAGGGAATGGGGGTTGGAGAAGCTGATGTTCAGGGAGTCGAGGAAGGAAATCCATGTCATGATCCAAACTGAGGTCGATGACCGGCGCTAGATTCTACGACACATCAACGACAAAATGCAGGCCTAGCAAGCCTCAAAACGATCTCATAACAATTATATCAAGCGGAAGCAAATTACAAACGGAATCATCTCACATGTCTTATCAATATACAAAATCAAACCAAATTAATTTTCAAACCAAAATCCACAAACATCTCCAAAACACTATTACTACTACGGAGCTACTATACAGAAGGATATTAAGACACGATCCAAAGACCTCAAAAATAGCCCTCGAAAGAGAAAGAACTGGACTAGCACCATGAACTCTAAACACTCGAAACGATCTAAAACCTCTGAGAACCTGAAATAGATTTGTAAGGGGTAAGTGTCCAAAAACACTTAACAAGGGAATAGAACATAATATATTAGTTATGGCTGATATATGCATGCAATAAAACTTAATCATGCTCGACTTCACTCAAATCAAAATGCACGATGACCAAATGTTATACATAATACCAAACACAAATATAGACACACAAATAGAGCGATGAATAGGTTTTGTATTGCCCCTTCCTCTCACTGCTAGGGATATCCAAATGGCCAAACAAATCTCCGTTCACAAACAACAGAAGCTAGTGTACAAATGTAAACTAGCCAAAGCTTACAAATGTATACTAATGATATCCCCAAAACTATGAGCTCATAGACTAATATCCCCAGTTAGTACGGGAAAGCCTATTAATTTCTCTCACAAAAACACATATCTTATCAGACAAATGACCTAATGGTCTAGAATATATCCATCAGACGAAACAAATCAGCCCCGAGCTAGCACTCTAGCCAGCTGTTTCACAAATGTCACATGCCTCACAACACAATCACAAGTATGTCTATATGTACCATAGACCAACAAAATGCATGTGATGCACATCATCAAGATCTGAAACAAACATACAACAGACACAACCAAACCAAGCCCAAACCTCACTTCAATGCAACTCCTCTGTATATACTCAATATCTCAGAACCAACAATTAACCTCAGAATCCCAAAAGAATCAATTTATCAAGCTCAACTCTCAAACTTGCTCAGTTGTGAACTCAGCCAGACTATCCAAAAGCATGCACAAGACGTTTCCCTCATCTAATTCACACATATGATACATATTCTAAAAGCTTATCAAATCCTATACAATCAACTTCAGAACATCCAACCCAAATTCGGAGCCTAGATATGCTTACCAAGTCATTTTTCTTCATGTCATTCAGCTGACTACCTCAGTAATAACCATGCTGTTCAAAATCGACTATGTCTTGATTCCTTGATCCAAATCACATGTGTAATACACCGTTAGAAAGGTCTATGTCTCCTGTACAAGTTCCTTGACAATCTCAAACTCTAAATTTGAGCAGAAGATCACTTACCGAGTCGACCTAATTTGACCTGCCTACTTCTTCCTCTTTCCTCCAACTCTCTCTTCTTTTTCTAAGTTTTGGTTTGTGGCTGACCAACTGAGCTTCCCACCTCTTCTATACCCTTTCTGAGTGCAAGAGGTAAGTAGGTGAGTCATTTTCTAGCCCTTCTTCACCTCCTTTTTACTTTGAACTTAGGTAAGTTGGTGATTGGTCCAAGTAACTTGGTGGTCCAATCACAGACCAGCAACTTCCAGTTAATTTTACACCCATTTCCCTTCACTTCTAACCAAACTTGTAAGGTTAGGTTATAGGTCTATGTTTCTAGTTTTTAAATTGTACTCCCTTGCATCATTTGGAGCAAAAATGAAGAAGTTATGGCCGTTTAAGTAAGCAAAGGTCAATTTGCCCGAGAAATGACCAACTACATTTACGGAACTCGGAATTTCGTTGTGTCAACTTTGTCAAACTTGAACCAACTCGTTAAAGGAATCTAAGGACACCTAAATGCACTTCCAAAACTTATCCCCTCACATAAATAGCACAATACAATAACGGTCGATCACTTGCAAGGTTATCACAATTCTCCCCATTATGAAAATTCGTCCTCGAATTTAGTAAAGGTATGAAGTACGTCCTGTGTCATTCAAACAGATGCAGATACTTCTCTGCATATCTTTCTCCAATTCCCATGTAGCTTCTGCGGGAAAATGATGTTGCCATTCTACTTTCACAAATGGAAGGTCTTTAGTTCTGAGACTTCTCACTTATCTATCTAATATCCGTAATGGTCGCTCCTCGTAGGTAAGATCGTCTTAAAAATCAACATTTGGTTGATCTAGCACATGTGAAGGATCGTGTATATACTTTCGGAGCATTGAAACGTGAAAAATAAGATGGACACTTGAGAATGTAGGCGGTAGTGCCAAGCGATAAGCCATGCGACCAACCCTTTCTAGAATCTCAAATGGTCCTACAAATCTCGGACTCAGCTTGCCTTTCTTGCCAAACCTCATGATCCCTTTCATCAGAGATACCTTGAGGAAAACACTGGAACCCACTTCAAACTTGATGTCTTTTCTTCTCTTATCTGAGTAAGACTTTTGTCTGCTTTGAGCTAACCATAGGCATTCTCGAATTACTTTAACTTTGTCAACGGTTTCTTGCATGAATTCAAGATCTAACTATTGCTTCTCACCAACATCATCCCAATATACTGGATATCTGTACTTCATACCGTACAAAGCTTCGTAAGGTGCCATCTGAATACTAGACTGGTAGCTATTGTTGTAAGCAAACTCCATCAAAGGCAAATAAATTTCCCAGCTTCCACCAAAATCCATCACACATGCTTGCATCATATCTTCCAATATATGAATTGTCCATTCTGATTGCCCGTCTGTCTGAGGATGGAAAGCTGTGCTCAAATCTAACCGAGTACCTATGGAGTCTTGAAACTTCTTCCAAAAGTGAGATGTAAAATATGTCCCCCGATCTGAAACTATCAAAATCGGAACTCCATGTAGTCGTACAATCTAATTAATAAATAGTTGCGCAAACTTCGCTGGGTCATATGTACTCTTGATAGGCAAAAAGTATACAAACTTGGTCAATCTATCAATGATCACCCAAATAGAATCAAACCCTCGAGGTGAAGTTGGGAGGCCTACTAATAAGTCCATGGTAATTTGCTCCCACTTCCATTCTGGAATACTCAATGGTTGTAACAAACTCGAAGGTCTTTGATATTTGGTCTTGACTTGTTGGCAAGTTAAGCACTTTGCGACAAATTCCCCGATATCCTTTTTCATGCCATTCCACCAGTAGCATTTCTTCATATCATTGTACATCTTGGTCAAACCAAGTTGCATACTATAAATGGCCTTGTGTGCTTGACTCATGATATCTCTTCTCGCGTCTCCTATATTAGGCATGACCAATCGAGTACCATAACATAAGACACCATTAGCACTAAGGCTAAATTTTGGTAATTCACCTTTCTCAACTTTCTTAATCATCTCCACTATCTCAGGGTCTTCTTGTTGTAATTCTACAATTCGATCACGTATCGTTGGTTGTAAATGAAGCTCAGCCAATATCACTGGTTCCTCTCTGTCTAAAACTGTAGTCAACTCTAACCCTTGGTCAATTAACTCATGAATACTCGAAATCAAAGGTCTTTGTGCCACTGACATATGTGCCAAACTACTCGCTGACTTCTGACTCAAAGCATCTGCAACATGATTCGCTTTGCCAAGATGATAACTGATGATACAGTCGTAGTCTTTCATAAGCTCCATCCATCTCCTCTGTCTCATATTCAAGTCCCTCTACTAAAAAATATACTTCAAGCTCTTATGATCAATAAGTACTTCGAATTTCTCCCCATACAGATAATACCTCCATATCTTGAGTGCAAACACAACTGCTGCCATCTCTAAATCATGCATTGGGTAGTTATACTCATGTTTCTTCAACTGTCTAGATGCATACGCTATCACATTCTTCTCTTGCATCAAAACACATTCTAATCCAACTCTGAAAGCATTACAATACACAGAATAGTTGCCCAACGAAGATGGTAATGCCAAAACTAGAGCATTGGTCAATAAACGCTTCAGTTTTTGAAAACTCTTCTCACAATCTTCTCCCCACACATGCTTTGTATTCATCTGAGTCAGTCAAGTGAGTGGAGAAGACAAAGCAGAAAATCCCTTCACAAACCTTCTATAATAACCAGCCAACCCAAGAAAACTGCGTATCTCTGTAATAACTAGTAGGCGTTGGCCAATTCACCACTGCTTCTATTTTCGTTGGATTAACTGACACTCCATCCTTGGACACCACATGTCCTAGGAATGCCACACTCTGCAATCAAAACTCGCACTTCGACTACTTAGCATATAATTCATTATCAAGCAAAGTCTTCAAAAGCCTCCGCATATGTTTCTCATATTCTTCCTCGGTCTGCGAGTAGATCAATATGTCATCGATAAACACCACTACAAACTGATCCAAAAACAGCTTAAATGCTCGATTCATCAGACCCATAAAGTAAGCTGGTGCATTAGTAAGACCAAATGGCATGACTAAGAACTCATAATGACCATATCTAGTTCTGAAGGCTTTCTTACTCACATCTTCCTTTCTAATTCTCAACTGATGGTACCCTGACCTTAAGTCAATCTTCAAAAACCACTTAACATCTCTCAACTGATCAAACAGATCATCAATGCATGGAAGAGGGTACTGGTTACGAATAATCACCTTATTCAGCTTACGGTAGTCAATACATAACATCAAATTCCCATCTTTCTTCCGAACAAATAACACTGAAGCACCCTACGGTGAAACACTAGGTCGTATATATCCTTTGTCAAGCAAATCCTGTAATTGCACCTTTAACTCTTTTAATTCAGCAGGCGTCATCTGATATGACAGTATCAAAATTGGTTGTGTCCCCGACATCAACTCAATACAAAACTCTATCTCCCTCTTAGGTGGTAAACCTGGCAATTCATCCGGAAAGACATCTGAAAACTCTTTCACAATGGAAATGTTCTCAACTATAATCTGATCAGAATCTGCATTCACTTCTTTAACAATAGCCAAATAACTCACACAACCTCTTCTTAATAATCTCAAAGCCTTCAAACATGAAATAAGCCTTGGTGGGACCATTCCATCACCCCGAAATACAAATTATGGTTCACCATCAGGCCTAAACCTCACAATTTTCTTGAAACAATCCACCATAGCATGGTATGATGACAACCAGTCCATACCCAAAATCACATCAAAATCATCCATGTCTAACACATGTAGATCAGCCAACATCTCGTGGCCATCTATAACTATCACACATGATTTATGACCTAAATATACATGAATAGTATGACCAGAAGGGGTACAAACATCTAATGGCTCCCCTAATGATATCAGTGGACCATCAAAGAACTCAGCAAATTGGGGTGACAAGAATGAATGTGTCAACCCCAAATCAAACAAGACTCAAGCATGTGACAATCCTATAAGAAGTATACCTGAGACTACTGTGTTAGATGCCGTAGCATCTTTCTTTGTCAAAGCATATACTCGAGCTGGACCTCCACTATTATGCTCCATCGGCTCCTTTCCTCTCAAACTTGGGTTCTCCCCCTGATAGCTTTGGTTAAAGGGACTCTAATCTAGCTCTCAAGGTCAAACTGATAAGCTCGTAAGTTGTGCCTGCTATCTCACCCTATCCACATGACAGTCTTTAATCTGATGTCCCAACTTGCCACACCCGAAATAAGCTCATGTCGATTTATAATATGGTCTCCTAGGGTGTTGCCTCTCACAACTAGCACGCAAACCACTAGATTGGCCTTGACCGCTCTGTGGACCACGAAGACCACTACCTCTCCAGAATCCTCCATAAGATCATTTACCTCTCGGAAAATTTGGCTGAAAACTCGGCCTCTATTATTGCTGCTGTTCAAAACTCTAGCTTGAACTATACTATAATGGCCGATCGAACCTCTGAATCTTAGCTTGCTTCTGCCTTACAATTCTTTCATTATCACGCATCTCCAAGGTCCTGGCATAATCCACTGCTGCTAAATAGGATTGAAATCCACGCGAGTATATCACTTTGAACATTGCACCATCCAGTCCTTGAATAAATCGCTTCACCTTCTTATCTTCATCAGGTACCAAGTGCTTTGCATAACGACACAGATGGCAAAACTTTTGATCATACTCCATCACTATCATTTCCAAAGTCTTTACCAATCTCTCAAACTCGAAGGCACAAGCGTTCCTTTGACTCTCAGGCAGGAAGCGATCTAATAAAAAGTCGCTAAACTTCTTCCAAGTCCATCTAGTTGATTCCACAGTCTGAAACCACACTCCTGCCTCATTTGTCAATTTAAATGCTGCAAGCTCTACCATCCTTTTGCTGTCACAATTCAGGATCTTCCACCTCTTTTCCATCTCATCCAAAAATATCTGAGGATCATCATGTACTCCTGAAAATGTAGGTGGATCTAACCTCAAAAACTCTGCCAAGGAATTATCACTAGGCATCACAGTAGCCTTTTTATCAACTTGACTCTACTGCGTAGTAATAAACTTCTCCATCGCTACCATCACCCTATCAACAGTATCACCATCCGCTTTCTACGTCCAGAAGTACCATCCGCTGGTTGGTCAGTCTCAGCTAGCGTGGCAGTATCAGAAGTAGTATGCTCAACGACAGGAGTAGGCTCTGGTATAGCCTCATCTCTAGGCCCACCAGAACTCTCACTGTGCTCCCTCGTGTTAGCATCAGTACTTTTATGTGTCAGAGGCATAACTTCCCTATAAGAGTAAGTCACACTTTAAGAAGACCACAAACAAGCTCAGACAAAGAAGGACAAGACACAATGGATCCTATGCTCCGTAGTATTCCTATTCAGACATCATATAAGACAATCAAGGTTTAGTTCTGATACCATCTCTGTCATGACCCAAACTGAGGTCGGTGACCGGCGCTAGACTCTACGACACATCAACGACAAAATACAGGCCTAACAAGCCTCAAAACAATCTCATAACAATCATATCAAGCGGAAGCAAATTATAAATAGAATCATCTCACATGTCTTATCAACATACAAAATCAAACCGAATTAATTTACAAACCTAAATCCACAAACATCTCCAAAACACTATTACTACTACGGAGCTACTATATAGAAGGAGATCAAGACACAATCTGGAGACCTCAAAAGTAGCCCTCGAAAGAGACAGAGCTAGACTGGTACCACAAACTTTAAATACTCGAAATGATCTAAAACCTCCGAGAACTTGAAATATATTTGTAAGGGGTAAGTGTACGAAAATATTTAGCAAGGGAATAGAACATAATATATTAGTTATAGCTGATATATGCTTGCAACAAAACTTAATCATGCTCGACTTCACTCAAATCAAAATGCACGATGACCAAATGCTATACATAATACCAAACACAAATATAGACACACAAATAGAGCAATGAATAGGTTTTGTATTGCCCCTTTCTTTGACTGCTAGGGATATCCAAATGGCCAAATAAATCTCTATTCACAAACAACAGAAGCTAGTGTACAAATGTAAACTGGCCAAAACTTACAAATGTACACTAGTGATATCCCAAAAGCTATGAGCTCATAGATTAACATCTCCGGTTAGTACGGGAAAGCCTAGTTATTTCTCATACAAAAACACATATCTTATTCGACAAATGACCCAATGGTCCAGAATATATTCATCAGATGAAACAAATCAGTCCCGAGCTAGCACTCTAGCCAGCTGTTTCACAAATGTCACATGCCTCACAACATAATCACAAGTATGTCCATATGTACCATAGACCAACAAAATGCATGTGATGCACATCATCAAGA
>SOPF01026101.1:66532-88344 GCA_012979155.1 Hypericum perforatum
AAACATACAACAGACACAACCAAACCAAGCCCAAACCTCACTTCAATACAACTCTTCTATATATACTCAACATCTCTGAACCAATAATTAACCTCAGAATCCAAAAAAGAATCAATTTATCAAGCTCAACTCTCAAATTTGCTCAGTTATGAACTCAGCTAGACTATCCAAACTTCAAAAGCATGCACAAGATGTTTCCCTCATCCAATTCACACATATAATACATATTCAGAAAGCTTATCAAATCCTCTACAATCGACTTTAGAACATCCAACCCAAATTCGGAGCCTAAATATGCTTACCAAGTCAATCGTCTTTACGTCGCTCAGCTGACTACCTCAGTAATAACCAGGCTGTTCAAAATCGATTTCTTATTGATTCATTGATCCAAATCACATATGTAATACACCATTAGAAAGGTCTATGTCTCCTCTACAAGTTCCTTGACAATCACAAACTCTAAATCTGAGCAGAAGATCACTTACCGAGTCGACGTAATTTGACCTGCCTGCTTCTTCCTCTTTCCTCCAACTCTCTCTTCTTTTTCTAAGTTTTGGTTTGTGGATGACCAACTGAACCTCCCACCTCTTCTATACCCTTCCTGAGTGCAAGAGGTAAGTAGGTGAGTCATTTTCTAGCCCTTCTTCACCTCTTTTTTACTTTTAACTTAGGTAAGTTGGTAATTGGTCCAAGTAACTTGGTGGTCCAATCACAGACCAGCAATTTTCAGCTAATTTTACACCCATTTCCATGCACTTTTAACCAGACTTATAAGGCTAAATTATAGGTCTATGTTTCTAGTTTCTAAATTGTACTCCCTTCCATCATTTGGAGCAAAAATGAAGAAGTTATGGCCATTTAAGTAAGTAAAGGTCAATCTGCCCGAGAAATGACCAACTATATTTACGGAACTCGGAATTTCGTTGCGTCAACTTTGTCGAACTTGAACCAACTCGTTAAAGGAATCCAAGGACAGCTAAACGCACTTTTATAACTCATCCCCTCATATAAATAGCACAATGCAATAATGGTCGATCACTTGCGAGGTTATCACAATCCAGCCATAGGTATTGGAAATTAAAGGTGAGTAATTTATCCAATGTTGAGTAAATTAGGGTTCTTGAGGGGAGATGTTTGTTATGGCCAAGACTATAGGTATTGGAAATGGGTTCTTCTGGGGTTGTGGTTTTGTAGCTTAAGGTGTTGCCATAACTCGTAGTCATTGATTGGGGATCTCGAGTTTTTTGGTTTTGCTCATTGGAGGGGAGGAAGAGGAAGAGGAAGGAGGAAGGAGGAGAGATAGATTTTATTTGTTTTCTAGTGTAAGAGTATTTTTTATATTTCCCATAGCTCCCCGTCGGAGAAATGTGTCAGTTCTGGCATGAGGGAGAAATCATATAATTTCTCCAAACCAAGAGGATTTTTAATCTATTTGCGAAATACAGGAGGACGAGCATTAAATACACCAAACTAGAGGGGACCAGATATTATTTACCCTTAATTAATATTGTTTTGGAATTTTAGATATTGGTAAATTTGTAACCTCTAATTTTGTGTAATATTAATTAGTTATTCATAAATTAATGTATCATAGCAAATAGGAGAATCAAATGTATTTTTTAAATAATGTTTTACATTTCTACCTAACATAAAAAGTAGTTTGTAAACAAAAGAAATTTTAGAAAGGTTGACTAGAGTCTTCTTTAAGCATAACTATAGTCATAAATGTGTAATATCCCGTATATGTACTGTATAAAATGTTTAAGTAATTTTATCGTTACTATCCATACTAACAAGATTCACCTTCTTTTCTGACATAAATCCTGAAAAAACTTCAAAGTTAAACACTTTTGACCAAAAATAGGATCAGGATGTGTGACTACCTGAAAATTTTCCCAAGGTGCGTACGATTGAGGATAAAACATGCTAGAAAGATTTGTGTTAGTTTGAGGAGCCAATCGGTCAAATCATGGGATATTATATTTGGTATTAGAGCGACCTCGGCTTGTATAGCGTGATTCAGGGTCGAATGCACCTACAAGAGAGAAATTCTAAGATTCTGTATATTTGCGATGAAGACATCACATATTTAAGGAAGGGTAAATGTGATACACCGTATATGTACTATGTAAAATATTTAAGTGATTTGATTATTACTATTCATACCAACAATATGTACCTTCTTTTTTGGCGCACATCCTGAAAGAACTTCAAGGTTAGACACATTTGGTCGAAAATAGGATCACATGAGTGACCTCTTAGAAAATTTCTCAGGGTGAATGCGAGTAGTGACAAACACGGTGAAAAGACTGTGTTAGTTTGTGGATGTAGTCAATCAAATCATTTAACGTTATAGAATGTATTTTTGTAATTTTGAAAGTTACTTAATTTATGACACTTTAAATTTGATAGTAGTTCAATATTTTTATTTCTAAGATTTGATGAATCACCAATAAAATGCAATGATATAACTAATATAATAAAAGAAATGGCATCTTGGGCTCTTCTCAATCATTTAAGACAAAATTATTATCTTCATCTTGTTGTGGACTTTTTAATATTTCATCTGATTTTTTATTAGTGAGGTAATAATACTATTGATCTATTTGAATGTATCAAAAACCAAAAACTAAGAAATAAAATTATCACGTCACTATGTACCATTATCTCAAAAGTCGGTGCCTTTGATCCGTGCGATACTTCGTGGTTGGTCCATTTCAATCCAGTCCCTGAATGATCGTAATTGCAATTAGATCACATGGAGTTCTCTGCCTCCATTTGGAAATAAAATCTAAAATTTGTCTATTAGATTAAATGGCTTTGTAGTAAAAGATGATCCATGGCTAGTCGTATCAGTTACCAAAAGGAAATATATCAATCAATCCCATCCAGAGTTTCTTATTAGTATACTTTCTTTAAATCTGGTAGGGAATGGCTCATAATTACAAACTTTATCTTCTGTGCACGAGGTTTCTCAAGATTTTTCATGATGGTTGGCATGACGAACCACCTTGGAACTGGTACGAATAGGTGTTAGTTATCATTTAAATTCAAAATGGCAGGCCAAAGTATAAGGGTAGTTCAGGGTGTTATTTTCATGGCTATCCGGGCATGCATTGTTGGAGATATATGGTTTAATACATAACAAGTCTGATTTGATATTGTTGGAGTACTTACAACTTTATTTTTACGCGTTGTCAGAATTGATGCATGTACAAACTTCGATGCTATGAAGTTGTTTAGGTGACAATCAACAACTATTCTGATAAGTCTTCTTAGTAATCACTCTCTCTTATAAAAAGATAAATTTGGTTCTAGGAGGTAATTTTTGGTTAAATACGAACAACATATCTACTATATAGCTTGGTAGTGAACTAGTGGACGACGTGACAATACGCATCTTTGTTATTGTTGAAGTTTCTACTTGAGTTGTGATGCTACTTTATAATTTAATTGTACTTTAATATTTAAGTTGTATTACTTCTAAAAAATAACCCGACGAAGTTAATTGCACAATTTGTACCCAATATATTGTTTCTAATACACAAAGATGATCACATATGAATTTACATAATAATAAACACTATCTCCGCACAAAGCATCTCCTATAAAAACTTGGATATCTACTTTTTAAAGTTAAACTTGGACCTTTATTGTTTAACTGCATTGGCATTACCATTCGGAAAATTCACATATGCTTTTTCTGAGAGGAGAAAAATTCATACACGCTTTTTCTGAAAGGAAATGCACACACTTTTTTTAGAAAAAAATTCACATATTAGAACCATTAATTTTGTCACCTATTTTTATTATTACGGGGTTATTATAAGAATGTAGTCAGCGGTGATAATTATGGCTGTTTGAGATGTCAGCTCATGAAATAAAGCAAAAAGTAGAAAAGGCTCGAACTTTTTTGTTTTGTTAAATTCACCGATCCAAAAGAAAAAGGAAACCCCTTGCTTGTTGGCCGGAAAATCACACAACTTTTACAAGAGCTTGGCGCAAAGATACTCAAAATTCGCTTTACTACTTTTGATCCACTGGAATATTCTGGTTATCTCTATTTTAACTTTCCCTTTATAAAATACAATCCTTATCATCGGTGGGCTTCTCATTCTAATAGTCTAAAATTAGATGATCAGCACTAATTATTTTTAAAATTTCTCATTCTAAATTTCTCGTCTTTCTATGAAAAAAAGAAAAATCACTTAACATAACTATTTGTCTGTCATTTTCAAAGAAAATAGTCGAAATATAAATTAGTCACTCAAATTTAATTTTGAAAGACTGGGAAATACCACATTTTATTTTTGGGGATGGTATAGATGTCGAGATTCTACAACCACGATGAGGCATGAAGCGCTGGCGTGACGCATACCCAACATTTATTTTGTTGTTTTCTATATGCATCTCAATTATTTAAAAGAGTTCATAGCTCGTGCTAGACACCGAAAGTTGGGGACTGCCAACATAAGCACGCCAAGTGTACATAAAAATCAATCTTTAGGAGAAGTTTTTAATTCTAAAAATGAAAATTTGAATTCACTAATTAAACTTGGAGTTGAATTGGATCACAAATGTTTTTTCACAATCGTATTTTTGTTACGTGAACTCGAAAATAGTTAAAATTATGAATAGGCTTTTTTTTAATATTATCGAAGAACTGGAAATTAAGTAATCAATATTAAACAAAATTTAAAAATCTCTTGTTAAAATTAAAATAATTGTCTCACTAATTTATCTGATGTCGGTGAAACTCTAATAAGTATTTTTAGTTGATACCACTTGATATGTAGTTCAAAGTTTTTATATTAAATCTTAACAATCAGTTAACATGGGTCATGGGAGTGTTTGAGAAAAAGAAACACCTTATTCCTTGGAATATCATTCTTACTTCTTGTATCGCTTTATTCCTTGAATTATTATTTAAAGTGACAACATAAATTCCCAGGGTAATTTGGTCAGTGTTTGGAGGAATATTATCAAATGGCAGAGAACCCATAATAAACTTCCAGCTCAGGACAGGAGAGTTCCCAACGACCCAAAGACAGAAAGTTCAACTCAAAAAGACAAACCATATATACCACGTGCCATCCTCACGTTCACCGTGAATCCCACCTCTCGTCCAATTTCAACAGGGAAGGTAACTTATAAGGACAAAATACCATTTCGCAACTGATTTTGTCTTTGCTTATGCTATGGTCACTGGTTTCTAATAGTTATGCAGTTAAGTTCCTCGATGTTATTAGAAGTCTGTCCAGAGGAAGCAACTTTTTTCTGATGGTATTTGCTTATAAAAAAAATAATAGAAAGCACATCCTTTTTTCGAGTTTACGGGCCGTTGTGGTCTTACCAGCCTTGAATAATTATTCATCCATATGATTTTTTTTTGAAATGGTAAAATATGTTAATGATTATTCCATTACATCATACATCCTATTACATTAAAACTCCAACGTCATGGAACACACAATCATGGCAATGCAAGAGAAATGCACAATCTCCTAATTATTACATTATAAAATCAATGACTAGCAAAACGTATTCGACTCCTCGAGGAACCCCCAAAGATACTTCAATAGTAAACCATCATTTTTTATATCCAATTATGATGCTCATTTCACCATTCTCAATAGGGGCACATATTTTACACCAGGGAGCAAAGGAGAGCTTCTTCTCATAGTCACCATACCATCAAAAGTGTAATTTTTATCTTCATGTCAGTGATTACCCTTTTTTGAGCCTTAAAAATAGAAAGATACTAGATCAAAATGCTCAAACATATTAATATTTCCGACCCTTCCACCTAGTAAAAGAAGGTACTCTTCCCAAGTGGCCAATCTCATGTCTAAGCCATAAGAGATTCCTGTTGGAACTTATATTAGTAAATCATGGTATGACACGCATATAAATAAATATTAGTACATAACATAAAAGTTGGGGAGGAGTATTCTTACGACACAGTTTGCACAACCGTAGAAATGTCATCTCCTTCGGTCTTTAGTCTTCCTTTTTTGATCAGAACTTCGGATTTAATCCTGGACGAGGCCATGGTTTAACCATGTGCCCTAAACTCTTATTACCCGTCTTATAGCTTCAGGCCTCCATGGGTAAGAGAGTTTCCAAGGTACAACGCTCAATCACGAATGCAATAGGAAGCACTATTGCACTCCTTTCGAACCTTTAGTGGTGTAGAACTCCGACACTTGTGCAAATGAGAAATGCTATGCTAGGGAGGGAGAAGTGGAGAACTCAATAAGAATGTGAGTTTGGGATTATTTGGAAAAGTGGAGGAAGGCTCCTTTTATAGACAACCTGGGCACTCCAACAGTCACCTCTAAATTTATTAGGGCCATTAACAAACCCTTAAATTTGGGAGATGCACCCGTCATCAATTGGCTGTCTCTCATTCAATGTCCAGCATTGAATAGATTCGTATCCACATTCGTGTCCATATTCGTGTCCACTTGGTATTCCAAATAATGGACTATTGGACTCTGGACCAAGGTTTGACTTGAGAGGTTGGAATCGCTTCAACAGGTCCAGCCCAGTTCCAAAAGATAAGACCCTGGAACCTGGAACAATTCCCACAACCCCCAAACCCACAAAACCATAACCCACACGATCACATTTGAGCCAATTTTCATTCACACCAAGAATTGGTTTTCGCAAATATTTGTTACTCTTACAAATACCAAAACTATTTGACATGATCTCATAATACACTCATTTGTATTTAACCATTTCTTCCTTGGTTATTAACCAATTCTCCAATAATCCCCCACATAAATACAAAATGGCTTGTATGATATGAGCCTACCAATGCTACATGTAACTTGGAGTTCCGCGAGAATTTGTTGCATCAGAAAAGGTGGTTGAAAGCTTTGAACCTTCCTTAGTGAAATACCTTCGGATATACTTGCCAACCAGTGGACGCGATGCCTTGAACTATTCAACGTTTTGTGTATACCAAGACAAAGGTACTCACACAACTCCTTCTCAAACTACTATTTGGTTCTTTTGGTTGTGTCCATTTTGGCCCTGGACTACCTTGGAAACTTCATCGAATGCTCTAGAGATTTAGCCCTTAACTCATCTCATAGAAACGGCCCCTTCACATTCGATATAGGTGATCTCTTATAAGGAGTATCCTGCCATACTCTACTTATACACTCAAAGTATAAGGATCATTAAAAGCTTAAAGCTTAACCTTCCATTGGACAGGTCTATCACTCTTTCATCCTAGGAATAGGTAGGGAACTCAATTTCCCGAGTGCTTTGGTCGACCCTAGCCTCACAATTCGGTTGTCCCATTGAACCTGCAGATTGGGGTTTACAATCCAGGTTGGGTTGCCATCATGGGTTTAGGTCATTTCATAGACTTTAATCCCATTCCCCTCGATGAATCTCGACTTGGTCTTTCGTTAGACCTTTTGTTAATGGATCCGCGATATTTTCTTTAGATTTTACATAATCTAAAGATATGACACCCGTTCTCAATAATATTCTCATGGATTTATGTCTACGACGTATGTGTCTAGACTTTCCATTATACACATTACTCTGTGCTCTTCCAATAGCTGACTAACTATCATAGTGTACGCTAATTGGAGGCACAAGTTTTGACCACATAGGAATATCCTCCAAGAAACTTCGGAGCCAATCTACCTCCTCAGCTGCTAGATCTAATGCTATGAATTCCGATTCCATAGTTGACCTAGCAATACAAGTTTGCTTGCATGATCTCCACGAGATTGCTGCTCCTCCAATAACAAAAATATATCCACTCGTGGATTTTATATTCTTGGAGTCCGAGATCCAATTTGCATCTGAATATCCTTCAAGAACAGCTGGATATCTCGTATAATGTAATCCATAGTTGGTCGTAGACCTTAGATATCTAAAGACTCTAACTATCGCTTTCTAATGCTCATCATTGGGATTACTCGTATACCTCGATAATCTATTAACCAAGTTAGTAATGTCCGGTCTAGTACAGTCCATAAGATACATTAGACTGCTTATGACCCTAGAATAATCAAGTTGTCGCACATTATCTCCGCGATTCTTACAAAGACTTGACACCACCTCCATTGGTGTTCTTGCAATGACATTGCTTCCCTTATTGAATTTGTCTAGTTTCTTTTCGACATAATGACTTTGGGAAAGAGCATAACCATCTGAGGTCTTGGTAATTTTCATCCCAAGTATCAGGTCAGCTTTTCCTAAGTCCTTCATGTCAAAGCTTTTCGACAACATTCTCTTGGTAATTTTGATATTATCATTATTACCCACAATCAACATGTCATCTACGTAGAGACAAACTATCACATAGTCTTTTTGATCTCCTTTTACATAGACACATTTATCGCATTGGTTTATCCAAAAACCATTTGAAAGCATTACACTATCAAATTTTTCGTGCCATTGCTTAGGTGCTTGTTTTAATCCATATAAGGATTTTACAAGTTTACACACCATATGCTCTTTACTTGGAACTACAAACCCTTCAGGTTGTTCCATGTAAATCTCCATTTAGAAAGGCTGTCTTCACATCCATCTGGTGGATCTCTAGATTAAACAAAGCTGCTAAGGCTATAGTTAACCTTATAGAAGTCTTCCTGGAGACAGGAGCATAAGTGTCAAAATAATCGACACCCTCAGTTTGCTTATAACCTTTAACTACAAGTCTAGCCTTGTACTTGTCTATAGTACCATCAGGCTTCATCTTCTTTTTGAAGATCCACTTATGACCTAGTGGTTTGCTACCCGGAGGTAATTCCACTAGTTCCCATGTATGATTATGTAAGATAGATTCTATCTCACTATTCATAGCTTCCTTCCAAAGAGCAGAGTCTGTAGAAAATATTGCTTCTTTGTAGGTTATCGGATCCTTCTCCAACAAGTATGTTAGAAAATCAGGTCCAAAGGAATTCTCTTTCCTTGCTCTTTTACTATGCCTAGGCTCTTCAACTTCTTCTTCAAGTTCTTCTCCCTCCACATTTTCCCGATTTTGGTCAACTTGGCTGTCAACCTCTCTTGGTACTTTGTGAGGGAAGATTTTCTCGAAGAATGAAGCATCCCTAGCTTCAATGATAGTGTTTACGTGGATATCAGGATTATCTGACTTGTGTACTAGAAATCGATATGCTGCACTATCTTGTGCATACCCGATAAACACACAATCCACCATCTTGGGTCCTATCCTCGTCCTTTTGGGAGGTGGGATTGGGACCTTAGCAAGACATCCCCAAATCCTTAAGAATTTGTAGCTTGGTGCATGACCTTTCCACAATTCATAAGGTGTTTTATCCAACTTTTTGTGGGGTACCCTATTAAGTACATAGTTGGTCAAAAGTAATGCTCTCCCCCACATTTATAAAGATTTTAATCTTTCTCACAAGTTGGTTTTGACTTGTTCTTATTGTGAAGTAATAAAGCTATTGTTTTTTTTTTCTTTACTTCTCATCAAGTAGACATATCAATATTTTATACAATCATTAATCAAGTCCCATACTTGTATTCCCAATCGATTTTGAAGCTTGACTCATCGACATGAGCATGAACAAGCTCAAGCTCTCAGCGGTATGGTATTTGAAATATCTTCTTTAGAATCATTAAAGCATTTCTGCTTATTCTCTCGAGATTTTCTACCAGTATTAACAACATTGGCCTTGACAACCATGTCATCAACTTTTCAGTTATCTTACTCGATACGCAACCTTCTCAAAATGTCCTCGAGACTCACTATCTTCCTCTTCATTTGAGGTACATCTTGAGGTCCTTCTAATATGGCGATGATTTTTCTAATCATCCTTGTCACTTGGAGGACATCATGGATAAGAGTTTTATAAAAATCTCTAACATCCTTCTCAAAATTTATTCGCTTTGAGATACCGAATCTAATTCAAGATAGTCAAGAACAACTTCATCACACATCGTCACTTCTTGATTTTACTATCCTTGAATTTCTCCGAAAAGAGTGGATTTATAATATCTAGCATCACGGCCTCACCGCCGTTAGCTTTCACAAGATGGGTTTATCATACCTGGCATTACGACCTCAACGTCGCTAGCCCTCACATTCAAAATCTCAACATTCATGTTGTTGGTAGAACCCAATTTAATCATTTTTATCGCAGATATATTATAACTAATTACGTGGATACACCATCCATAATTAAATAAAACCAACACAATAATCACATGGAAGCAACACTCAAAAAATTTGGCCGACTAAGTAAACAAAGCCCAACAACTAAAATTAAAAAATACAGAATACTTATTAATTAATTTCACAAATTAATATAAGCATTGAATTCTTTTAATTTTTTTCTGACAATTACTGTCGCTACATTTTCTCGTAGCATAATTTCACACTTTCAACGTCAAAAGTAATTATCATAGAAGAAAACAATACGACTCTTTCTCACCCAAAGATGCAAAATTAATTACACCCTTCAATACATCACCCATTTAAAAAGAACCTCACAGGTGAATCTCTCAAAATAACACTAAAGAACCATCAACGTTGACATTTAATATCACGAAATAGCAATTAATTAAAACGATGATCAAATAATTATTCTAACCGTTTTTTTTTTCCTTCTCGCAATTCATCCATGGTAGTAAATGTCCTGTTCATACAACTGTTAGCTAACTCCTCCAAACCGGAAGAATCTTTCCGATGACATTCTCCCGGAGTTCAATCGTTAAATTGGACCACATGTAACAATAGCGTGAACGTTAGTTGGATGAACAAACAGTACAGTCTTCACGTTGAACCAGAAATGGTTGAACCAAATATCAGTCATAATCGGTGCAATTTAAATTCTTGTAATAGTACACAAGCAAACCGAATTTAAGTGAAATAACACAATCAACTTTCCAAATTTAATAGCACATGACTAGAAGATATTATATCATACTTCAAAGCGGTAGACGTTAGAAATAATATAGCAATTTAAATTGTCTGACGTAAGGAAGATGAACTCGATAAAAATTAATGGGAAAAGAATCTTTAAGTACCCTGTGGTTTGCAAAAAAATCACTTTAGTACCCTGTGGTAAAGAACCCTTAATTCGAGTCATACCTCACCAATTATCCATCACTTTGGTCCCAAATTACGATACTGCCCCTCCCTAAATCAAAACCTAACCAAACCCAATTCAACCGGACCACACCTATATTCAATTTAACCCAATAAGGCGTAGAAAATAAAATATGACTTGGATTGAGCTAAAATTTTACAAGAAGCATCTTAAAAATACACACGAATTACAGAAAACATTTCAAGAATTTTACAGGTCTGGAAGTATTGTTTTTATTTTTCAAAATGCTAAAATTTCGTAAAATCACATAAAATAGAAAATACATCCAATTAAGTTGAAACTTGTCCTAGGGATGCATTTTAGTTCCTACATTTATTGGAGGTTCTTAAGGTTTTATGGAACAAGTTTCAACTCAATTGGATTTATTTTCTATTTTATACAATTTTACGAAGTTTTAGCACTTCGAAAAATAAAAGAAATACTTTTGTGCTTCTAAAATTCCTAAAATGTATGTCTTAAATCGTATTATTTTTAGGATTCTTCCCAATAGGACAAGTTTCAACTTAATTGGATGTATTTTCTATTTTATATGATTTTACGAAGTTTCAGCACTTTGAAAAACAAAATTATTTTCGGGCCTCTAAAATTTTTGAAAATTTTTCCGTATGTCCTCTTTATTTTTAGAATTCTTCTTGTAAAATTTCAGCTCAATCCGAGTCATATTTTATTTTTTACGCCCCATTGGATTAAATTGAATATAGGTCCGGTCCGGTTGAATTAGGTTTGGTTAGGTTTTGATTCAGGGAGGGGCAATATCGTAATTTTGGGACCAAAGTGATGAAAAATTGGTGAGGTATGACTCGAATTAAGAGTTCTTTACCACAGGGTACTAAAGTGATTTTTTTCCAAACCACAGGGTACTTAAAAATTCTTTTCCCAAAATTAATTGCAAAATTAATTGCAGGAGCAACCAAATAAAAACACGTAACTCAAGCAGAATATTATTAAATTCCCCAGACAAAATTTCCAGACCAACTTTCGTACGAGCCTAAGAAATATATATTTATTTATATAGTATTACCTTGCTACAGCAACGAGGCCCAGCCAAAAAGTATTCAATTTTTCAAAAGCATTAGTGAGACAAACAGTAGAACGATAAGCCTTGCACAGACCACTCCAAAAAACCAAATTCGCAGATTGCAAAATATAATCCATTGACGAATACTTCACCAATAACGAATATTAATATACTATGATTTACTTATATATATATTAAGAGTTTAAGATTGTTGGAACTTATATTAGTAAATCATGGTATGACACGCATATAAATAAATATTAGTACATAACATAAAAGTTGGGGAGGAGTATTCTTACGACACGGTTTGCACAACCGTAGAAATGTCATCTCCTTCGGTCTTTAGTCTTCCTCTTTTGATCAGAACTTCGGATTTAATCCTGGACGAGGCCATGGTTTAACCATGTGTCCTTAAACTCTTATTACCCGCCTTATAGTTTCAGGCCTCCATGGGTAAGAGAGTTCCCAAGGTACAACTCCCAATCACGAATGCAATAGGAAGCACTATTTCACTCCTTTCGAACCTTTGGTGGTGTAGAACTCCGACACTTGTGCAAATGAGAAATGCTATGCTAGGGAGGGAGAAGTGGAGAACTCAATAAGAATGTGAGTTTGAGATTATTTGGAAAAGTGGAGGAAGGCTCCTTTTATAGGCAACCCGAGCACTCCAACAGTCACCTCCAAATTTATTAGGGCCATTAACAAACCCTTAAATTTGGGAGATGCACCCGTCATCAATTGGCTGTCTCTCATTCAATGTCCAGCATTGAATAGATTCGTGTCCACATTCGTGTCCATATTCGTGTCCACTTGGTATTCCAAATAATGGACTATTGGACTCTGGGCCAAGGTTTGACTTGAGAGGTTGGAATCGCTTCAACAGGTTCGGCCCAGTTCCAAAAGATAAGACCCTGGAACCTGGAACAATTCCCACAACCCCCAAAGCCACAAAACCATAACCCACACGATCACATTTGAGCCAATTTTCATTCACACCAAGAATTGGTTTTTCGCAAATATTTGTTACTCTCATAAATACCAAAACCATTTGGCATGATCTCATAATACACTCATTTGTATTTAACCATTTCTTCCTTGGTTATTAACCAATTCTCCAATAATTCCCAATGCCCCTTCCTTTTTAACAACCGATTAATAGGTAATCTCAATAGCTTAAACTATTGTGATTGACAAAGCACCCCCAAATACCAGTCCTGTCAGTCAAGCAGTCATCAACCATATTCACCTTCAGCAAATGATTCATGATTACATGCAAATGCACTAGCTTACTATATGATTTTAGTCTTTTGGTAAGAGAAAATCAACTTGATCTTAATCTTCATTTTGAATTTTGGAACAGATAATATTTAATGGAGAGAAAGATGTATAACAATAAGAATTTATTTTTGCAAAGACTCAAATTCTAGTCCAAGATATATTAAGATCTTTAAAATTTTATGTGTGTTGTTCTTCTTTTTTACGATTAGGAGATCAGTAGTTGTTAGGTCTCATGACAGCCAACTTGTCCTACATGGCCTTGTGATTTTAATGATGTATTCAAAGAATGATTTTCTTCCCTTTGGAAGATTTACAATGATCTTCTTGATCTTAAAAATTTTATAATAACTCATGTAGCTTAATCTCAACAGAATTCAAGATCCATGACATGGCCGAATGATCATTTATGCTTTATTCAATAAAATGTGGATGGGAGAAAGATAGAGCCGAAAGACTTTCTTTTACAAAATCAGGACGTCCCTCTGCTAATTAACACGATGTGAATTGCTTTGAAAATAGTTGCTACCATCAAAGACACTGTTATTATTTTTTAAATTAGTATTACCTTCAAATTCTGATAACTTCTTAAGTTAGCTCATCCTCGATTTTGACAAGCAAGATTAGCACTATGGACTTGAGAATTCTCAGCTTCTATCATGGATGTCAGATTGAACAGGAACTAAATTTGAAGCTAGTTGTTTATTTTTGTGATACTATGATCAGATGGAGATTAAAAGCTTAGTTATGTATACATATTTTGAGGAAAAATACACGAGTATTTAAATATATGAAGATCATAAGATAATTAATGCTAATCATATACAACTAATCACAATTATTATAACCACTAATTAGTTATATGTTTGGTTGGAGCTAGCAATTAGGAAATTATAAACGCGCGGATCTGATTTCATGAGAGTTGTGCAAACTAACTCGAGAGAGATGTCTGATCATGGTGCAATAATGAGCTACGATCATTCTTGAGGTGATTGATATGAGAAGGACATGATCAACCATAACTTTTCTCAACATATTCCTTTAAAATTTGGAGCAAGTATTCATGAAAGTTTATCAGATTTACATTATAAAAAAAATATCCTAGAAAGAAGTTTGGAAATCTATTAAGTGAAGTACGTACCACATAATTCTTAGAGAAGCATAGACCACATAAAAATGGTTCAAGAGTCTCGAACAATAATCAAATTATTGCTTTACCCTAAAGAATGATTTTTTTATTCTATAAGATCATTTGTGTTTTTATGCTTATATTAATCTTTAATAGCATTCAACATCATTTATAATATTATATTTTTATTATTTTATTATTTTATGCATATGGTATATAGTCAAGGTATAGAGAAAAGATGGAAAATTCATCTTCCTGTATCCTTTGCAATCTTTAGGATTTATATCAAATTAAGAAGTTAGACTTCATTATCAAGATTTATTACCGTAAAAGTACAATATTTGTCATCATCTTTAAGGAAATCAAAGATTTTTTATTTATTTAAATCTAAAATAGAATTGATAGTACATATAACATTGTGAAATATAAATTATATTCAAAAGTTTTCAATAAATTTAAAATGCAAGTAAATAAATGAATTCAGAAAATTGTAATATTTAAATTTTCAATAATTTTGTTAATAGTTTCACTATGCTTAATTAATGGAAATGTTTAGAAATTCTGAAGCTAATTTAAAAACTCGAAAGTAGGTGGTAAAAAATGAAAAAAAAAACAATTTAACAAATTTTCAACAATGTTAAATTTTTAATAATTTTAATTTAATACCTCTTAATTAAAATAGAATAATATTTTCACATTATGCAAAATTTCTGTTATATTGGTTAAGTCAGTCTTAAGAAACGAAATTGAAATGTATGATATCGCAACATTCAATGTACCAAGATCAAAACGTGGTGACCAAATCAGTAATTTCTCATCCGAAAACAGAAGAGAGAGAGAGAGAGAGAGAGAGAGAGAGAGAGAGAGAGAGAGAGAAAAGACAAAATCTCTTCTCCTCCTTTCGGCAACCTTTTTTTCTTTATTTATATTATTCTTTCTCCTACGTCTCTCCGGCTTCCTCGTCTTCCTCCTCCTCCGCCTCCTATAAATACCCACCTCCCAATTCCCCCTTCCCTCAATCCTCCCACCCTTTCTCTCTCTCTCTCTCTCTTTGTTTCCGTTCGCGAAAAAGGAATATGGGTGCGAGCGTGTTGGTCACGGGCGGTGCCGGCTACATCGGGTCCCACACGGTGCTCCAGCTGCTGCTCGGCGGCTACTCCGTCGTCGTCGTCGACAACCTCGACAACGCCTCCGACGTCGCCTTGGACCGGGTCCGGGAACTCGCCGGCGAATTCGGAAATAAACTCAGCTTCCACCGGGTACTAAGAAATATGCGTGTTCGTGTTGATTTTTTGTTTTTGTTTTGATTAATTCGTTATCTAATTTAACTCCGTGCCTTTGAAACGTAAAAGACTAGCGAAAAACGAAAACTAAAGGTTTGAACTTTTCACGGGACGGTGCCGTTTAGTGCGTGTTCATAATTGCGAGTTTTTTTAATTTTAATTTTAATTTTAAAATATTTTTGTCTTCTTCTTCTTTTTGGCATTTTACTGTTCTTGGCATTGCTTCTCTTAATGTAAGATGAGTAATGGGCTGGGTTTCATTTGCTAATCGGTTGGATATATCTGATTCGAATGGTTGTTGGTTGCTGCTTTGTGATTCTGGTTGCAGATTGACCTTCGAGACAAGCCAGCTCTAGAAAAGATTTTCGCCGGAACCAAGTACGTGTCTCTGCATCTATTCTGGAATTCAGTTGCTCTTATTTGTTTTCGTCGAGAGAATGAACAACCATACATTGGCTGGGTCTGGAGTTTATGGTTATCATGCAAATGCTTGCTTGTCAAGGGTCGGTTAAAGTGGCATCTCTAATTTGTGCATAATCTCGTAAATTCATTCATGTATCATGACACGACATGTTAGTAGAAAGTACGGTATCAGTACTTTCTTGAAAGTTGGAACATTAATTGATTCCCATCTTCTTTCAATTATGGAGGTAACGGTAGGTAGTTAGTCACTTTGCATAGCATAAAATCATGGTTAATGATTGTGGTCTACTTGCCTCATATCTCTTTGACCATCAGTTCCTTTTTCGTTTGCAGGTTTGATTCTGTCATTCACTTTGCTGGACTGAAAGCTGTTGGTGAGAGTGTGCAGAAACCATTGCTTTACTACAACAACAATCTTATTGGCACGATTGTGCTTCTGGAAGTTATGTCTGCTTATGGATGCAAAAAGGTAATCCTTGACATGAATTCCAAAAATGGTGTTTCTACCTTATTGAGAATGAGGAATTAAATTTAGTTCTTGAACATGTTTCAGCTCGTCTTTTCATCGTCAGCAACTGTTTATGGTTGGCCAAAAGTGGTTCCCTGTACGGAGGAGTCCCCAATATCTGCTGCAAATCCGTATGGACGAACAAAGGTAATATTGTACTCACTGGCTAAAAGAGTAACAATGATATAATATACTAGCATTTTCCTTTTCTTCTTTAGGGCTTCGATACTTGAGATAGCATACAACTGTAACCATGGCATATTTTCTCTTCATCTTCCAGCTCTTTATTGAAGAGATATGTCGTGACGTCTACCAATCAGATTCTGAATGGAAGATCATATTGTTGAGATACTTCAATCCAGTTGGAGCGCATCCCAGTGGCCACATTGGTGAGGACCCGCGGGGAATACCAAACAATCTAATGCCCTATGTGCAGCAGGTTGCTGTTGGCAGGAGACCGAACTTGACTGTTTTTGGAACTGACTATTCAACCAAGGACGGTACTGGGGTATGCTCCATTAGAACCATGTTACTCTCAATCTGGTTTTTTTCTTTGTACCACGCGAGCTTAGAACTAAGTTACTCGAACCTTTTTGATGCTGTTATTCTGAAGGTACGTGACTATATTCATGTTGTGGACTTGGCTGATGGGCATATTGCTGCATTGCGCAAGCTTGCGGATCCGAAAATACGTAAGTTACTTTTCATGTACTTTTACTTATTACTTCTTTGCTAACTCAAAACTTTCATGCTTAGTGATATACTTACATTACCCTTCAAAAATGCGATATACTTGTATTCCAGTTGCTCTTTTGTTTAGGGTCCATCGTGGTTTTTTATCTTTATCCATGACTGCATTCCTCATAAAGCTTGTTGTGCGTTATCATCTGGTTTATATTTTAGCAGTGTCTCTTGGATGAATCCATTTCTGGTGCTTGGGCCTTCATTTTTTTCGTACGACAAACTTTCTTAGACATTTTTGGTGTTCCAACCTTCCAAAATAAAATTTTTGATGTTCCACTGTCTGAGATATGTGCTGTTTCTTCCATGCATATAGAAACAAGCAAATTTTGTGGTCAAAGGTTCAGACGCTTTTTGTTGTTGAGTTTTGCAGGGTGTGAGGTGTACAACCTAGGAACAGGGAAAGGAACATCAGTGTTGGAGATGGTTGCAGCATTTGAAAAGGCATCCGGAAAGGTGCTAATCCAAACCCCCTTCTTACATATCAGAACTTGTGATCTTGCCTTTGTTTCTCCTTCTTGGATTTCCCCTTCGTTCAAGTTTACTCTTCCTGGATATATTACTTTGAATGTTAGCAAGACTTTGCTCAATATGTTTAAAGTATGGGCATTTTTAGCATTTTACCCTGTGGGCATCATTGTTATTATGGAGCATGTGTTATTTGATCTAGTATCTAAGGTACCTGGCGAGGAATCCAACTGGGATCTTGGTGTTACCATTTGTATCTCGAATGCTGTCGACCTATTTCCTAGATGGTTGTTGATTCCTCAATTCTTTTTGTGTCAGAAAATTCCACTTGTGAAGTCTGGCCGAAGACCTGGGGATGCCGAAGTCGTGTATGCATCGACGGAAAAAGCAGAACACGAATTGAGTTGGAAGTAAGTGTTCCATGCATGTATTGATAGTCTACAATTTCTAAAAGCTTCTTTTCCTCCAGAACCAACCATGTTGGAGAAGTGATCAGCAACATACCATGTCATTTTACTATTATGCGATGAGGGCTGGGATTTTCCCCTTAACATCTTTCCTTTAACGATTTTGCTCACAAATGCAGGGCAAAGTACGGCATTGAAGAGATGTGCAGGGATCAATGGAATTGGGCTAGCAAGAACCCGTACGGATACGGATCACCTGATTCGACCAAGTAAAAAACCCAAACCCGTTAGCCATGATTACAAGAAACTAAGTAGCATATCCAATACACGTTTAACTTAAGAGATGGTTCGCTCTCGAGCCAGTAACGACTATAGCTCTATCGCCGGAGAATAAGCTGCCCAGTGTGCTGTGTTTTTTCTGCCTTGTGTGTATGATTTAATCAGGTGTCCCCTCCGTGGAACCACTGGGATGAATATGTAATAAGTTATGTACCTGTTTCTCATTATTAGTTACACGCGCCAGAAACCATAACATTACTTCAGTTGTAACTGATCCCAGTAGGTTTTTGTTTCTTTCTCAATAGAACTGCACCGGAAACCAAAACCTCACTTCAGTTGCTTCTTGTTCTACTCGGCTGATTTCGAAACCTGTGAGAAAGTTACTGAGAGTTTAAACTAATTCTGATTTTGCCTGGTCATGAATAAACATTCCAAAATTTGTTATTCATTTTCAAAAGTATTTTCTTAATTATGTTATTTAAAAGTGATTAAACTAGGATTTAGAAGATATTTTACAGTGATTTGACATGTTAATATTAAAGATTATTAATAGTATAACGTGAAATGAATTAGTCCGGCTAACTGTCCAATATTTTCTTGCATTTATTAGACTATCTGCATTGGAATCCCCGCTACAGTGTACGTCCTGGGCGCCACATTAGCTGTGTCCCTGCTCTCAGTTTTTAGCTCACAGTGGTACCCTCGCTACAGTGCCACGCCCTGAGCATCACGTCATTTTTTTTCTCAGCTCAGTTTTTTTAAAATTCACCTTACTCCATCAGACTCGAGTATAAATTCGTGTAACTTAAAAAATGCTAAATTTAATTTCGAAGTACCACATTTTGCGAAATAGAAATTCAAACACATGTAAATCAAGAAATTTTTCCTTGTGGGTGTGTTGATATAATATATGCGCTTCCGCAACTATATCAGACTCGACTTGGCCACTTTGCTTTCCCGGAGCTACATGGGTGTATGCTTCAATCCATCCTCCGTTAGGCATTTGTATCTACTTTCCATCTGCTCGCAATTTCTTGGGCTAAGGTCGGTTGGATTTTCTATAAGTCATTGGTCGTAGATTTGCTTGATGCGGCGCCAAAGGCTTTGTCCCTTCTGGTTTGCCCCGACGATGGCATCTTCACTAACCTGTATATAAGTAGACATTAGTACAATGTCTTCTTTTACACTCCACGTCTTAGCAATGGTTTTTTCTTTTATTTTTGTGGGTGATGATGACTGTGGTTGTGGAATTTGCACTGGGCTTGGTCGAGTTTCAGGAAAGTTTGGTGGGCAATTTGGCAGATTTTGGAAAAAACTTGTAAAGTACCAAGGTGGGTATGGTGGCATCTTGGGAGAATTTCCCGGGATTTTTTGGTAAATTGGTAGATGTTGAGGGCAGTTTGGTGGATGTTGAGGGCAGTTTGGTGGATGTTGAGGGTAGTTTGGTGGATGTGGCCTTGGCGTTGGTCGGTTGGGCCTATTACTTGGTCGGGCTGGAAGATCGGTTGGGTGGGTGTTTGATAGATCTTGGTTTGACTCAGGAATTTGGCTTAGGTTTTGACTAGCCTGGGAGTAAACATTGGGGTTAAAAGCAAAAAATTAATAGTTGAACTAAATTGCCTAAAATCGGTCCAATCAAAATTCTCATTTTCTTCATTGGGATCCATATCTAATTAGAATGTTAATTAGATATTTCTAAACTAATTAAGAAAGAGAAGAGGAGGATATGTTTTGGTGTGAAAAATTATGAAGAAGGTTGTGTCAATTATAGAATTTTCAAATAAATTTGGACCACAAATTTTTTATATCAAATTTGGACCACACACATTTTTTTTTATTCGAAAAGTCCCGTTATTTGGATTCAAAAAATTGTATAAAATTAACAAAAAATTATAAAAAAAATTTAATTGCACAAAAAAGTCCAAAAAGCTGAAATTATTATTTAGAATTTTTTTCCAAATTTTTTCGATTTTTTAATTTTTATCGAATTTAAAAAAAATATATAAAAAAATAAAATAACGGCAAGGCACGCGAGGGCACCGCGCGTGTCATCGCCCCTCCAATTCGGGGCTGACGCGTGGCGTGCCCGAGGCGCGCGACCTGACCGCTGTGGGTGGTCTTACATGCACCTATAACGGAGAAATTTCTCCCTTGTTGTGTTCAAGCCAAGGACGCTTGAATTTACAAAAATTAGGGGGCCCTGAACGAGGTGATGGTTCAAATTTTAGGACCCGTTGAGGTGCTTGGACCGAAAATCATTTGTTGATTCAGGAAAAGGAATATAACTCAAAATATAGGCTCAAATCACACAAACTTTAGATAATTGTATAATTATTTCAAAACAGTTTTATCGTTGTAACTTATTATGTTACGGGGACTCGAATTCAAATTTTTTCATTTAGGTAGAAAGTTTTTTCGATACAGTCGTTGACTTTATTCTAGTTGTTATAATTGTAATGACCATAAACAACAAGAAAATTCATTGTTCATAACGAATGCTAAAGTTGAGAGGGACAATAACAATTATTGAATTCGATAAGCAAATTAACTCCTCAACAGATTGAAACTACGGTACCAAAAAGTCTAATGAACTAGAGACAACCAGAAAAACAAATGCGATATGTTGATAGGCTAGTCTATCCGACTCCAACGGACCCAAAGCCAAGACAACAAGCAAAAACTTTTTATTCGAAAGAAAGAAAGAAAAGTATTTAATAAAGCTTGCACAAATCTTGTCTATGAACACAACCAGGCAATTCATTTGAGCTAACAAAAACTATATAAAATCAACAATAAAAAAATGGAATGAATCTATGCAACTCCTGTAAATTAAAAAAATGATTTTAACTTATTATACATCAATTCAACTAACTATTATAGATTCGATCAGATATATATTAAATATTTATTACTAAAATAATATTAGACTGACTTATAAAGAACAATTTCAAAAATTTCCGCAACCGACGCACCGTACGCGCTACTAAACCCCACTATGAAACTCTCGCCCTTAACACTACTACATTAGTCATAATCAATTAATAATCAGTTCATAAACCCCGAAACCAATTAAGTAAAACCAAAAACGACGCGTTTACCTCAAGCCGGCGTCGTTCTAATCCGTGTTAGTATTGAAATAATGACTTGTTGTATTGACCGAGATCAACATT
>SOPF01026101.1:88354-139477 GCA_012979155.1 Hypericum perforatum
TGTTCTGCGATCTGCAATTGGGCCTTGATGGGCTTCAATTCGTAACAATCCGTCCCTTAAATACTTCACGACTCCTCTTCCTCTCTCAATTCGTCCTCCTTTCTTGCCAATTTCAAATTTTCCCACAGGAAACAACAGCTTCGAACTCGAGCTAAACTCCCCAACCGCCTCGTCCTCCTTTCACTGAACCGGCACGCGAACCGGTTCAACCGCCTCCCGATCCAGGTAAATGGAGAATTTAATATCTCTGGTTAACAAGATACAGAGAGCTTGTACGGCGCTCGGAGACCACGGCGACGCCAGTGCTCTTCCTACGCTATGGGACTCCTTGCCTTCCATCGCCGTCGTCGGCGGCCAGGTAACTTCCCTCCTCCTCCTCCTGCTCCTCATCTTTTATTTTTTTTTTAAATTTTTTCTGACTTTTATTTTGTTATAATTTGGTCTATAGAGTTCGGGGAAGTCATCGGTGCTCGAGAGTATTGTAGGGAAGGACTTCTTGCCACGTGGATCTGGTAATAACCGTTGACGAGCTTGCTTGCTTTTGAGTTTTGTAATCTGGAGGCAGTTAATTATGATAGTGTAAGTGCAGGTATCGTGACTCGGCGGCCGCTGGTGCTACAGCTGCATAAGTTGGAGGAAGGAGGACGAGAGTACGCGGAGTTCCTTCACCTCCCTAAGAAGAGGATCACCGACTTCGGTAACTTGTAGTTCCGGTTCTTCTAGAAATCGGATGTTTGATGTTCTTATCCGAGCAATGGTTTAGTGATGGCGGTTTCTTCATATGCATGCTATAGTGGCTGTGAGGAAGGAGATTTCTGATGAGACTGACAGGGAGACAGGCCGCTCCAAGCAGATATCCAGCGTTCCTATCCACCTCTCCATTTATTCTCCTAATGGTAAATGATGGTTTCCTTTTTATGTTGTTTGATTTTTCTCTTATTGCAATGCTCGGTCATGATTATATTTTCAGATAAGTATTGAATCTGGTAACTTAATTGGAAGCTACATGGAAACACATTGCATATAAATTATATATGGTTTTTATACACATTGCATCCATTGCTTCAAGATGAGATACTTCTTTAAATGTTCAGAATAAGAAAATATGGTTATTGAATCTCTTTTATATTATAATAATAATGTGGTGATACCAATGTGGTTTTCCGTATCTTGCAGTTGTCAACTTGACATTGGTTGATCTTCCGGGGCTTACAAAAGTAGCAGTTGGTAGGTTGATCTGCTCTCTCATATTTGCTTGCTTGCTGTTTGTTGCATAGCTGTTACTTCTTATATTGAGACGTTGAAAAAATGAACGTTTATTGTATACCCCTTAACATTTTTGGGATATGAATGCGAGGCACTAGTTTTGTGGTGTCTCATCACCTTGGTGTTTCCCATGTATTGCAGAGGGTCAGCCAGACAGTATTGTGCTGGAAATCGAGAACATGGTTCGTGCTTTCATTGAGAAGGTATTTATTCTTGTGAAGTATGTAATTTCTTGTCATTGTTCAATGAGAAGGTATTTTTTCTTGTGAAGTATGTAATTCTTTGTCATTGTTCAAAGAAAAAAGTACCTGTATGACCTGAATACCTGGATTTTCATCTGATATTTTAGCAGCCTTTATGTGTTCTACGCTAAAGCTGATGCTTTAATGATTTTTCATTTCATAATGCATCACGTATTGCTTTTGCCTCTATATATCACGTGAATTTCTGTCCTCTGGAATTCTCACAATATTTTTCCTGCAGCCCAACTGTATAATTTTAGCTATATCACCTGCCAATCAAGATCTTGCCACTTCTGATGCCATTAAGATATCACGTGAGGTGGATCCTACAGGTATAGCATTATTTCTAACTCTTCATAACAATGCATTTATAAGCATTTAAAGTAGTTTAAACTTTGAAGCCGATGCTTTCATTTTGCAGGAGAGAGAACTTTTGGGGTATTGACAAAGATTGATCTCATGGATAAGGGTACTGATGCAGTTGATGTAAGTTGCCTTATCTTACCATTTTTTCATATTCCAAATTACATCGTCTGTCTGGTAATTATGATCATACTTTTGTGCTAGATATTGGAAGGAAAAGCTTATCGTCTGAAGTTCCCATGGGTTGGTGTTGTTAACCGTTCACAAGCTGATATCAATAAGAATGTCGACATGATTGCTGCACGCCGCAGAGAGCGCGAGTATTTTGCAACCACACCCGAGTACAAGCACCTAGCCCATAGAATGGGTTCAGAACATCTTGCTAAGATGCTATCAAAAGTAAGCTACTATGTTGCATGTGCTTCTTTGCTCATGAGCTTTAAGGGTGGCTAGTCCATGATGTTAATGACCCGTTAATAATTCTTTTTTCCCATATTGCCTTTATTGCAGCATTTGGAGACTGTAATCAAGTCTAGAATTCCAGGCCTCCAGTCTCTTATCAGCAAAACCATCATTGAACTTGAATCTGAATTGAGCCGCCTTGGAAAGCCTATTGCTGCTGATGCTGGGGTAAGCATTTTCTGTTTCTACGAGCAATGAAAGCTTCAAGTTTTGTATTATCAGTTCAATGGGTTAGGTTTTAATTTCAGAATAACAAGGTGAACAACAAACACCAAAATGAGTGCAAGCATGTGTGTGCTAGTTTCAAAACGATTGTTAAAGATGGTGGGTTTTTTAATTTCAGGGAAAGCTGTACTCTATCATGGAGATTTGTCGTCTCTTTGATCAAATCTACAAGGAGCATCTTGATGGCGTGTATGTACTATGTTTAAATGTTCTTGGTTACCTCTGATTTTCAGACTTAGGTCCAGCTTTTTTGACTAATTCTCTGTTTTATTTACAGGCGTTCAGGAGGTGATAAAATTTACAATGTTTTTGATAATCAGCTCCCCGCAGCTTTAAAACGGCTACAGTTCGACAAGCAACTGTCAATGGAAAATATCCGCAAATTGATCACTGAAGCTGATGGATATCAGCCCCACTTAATTGCTCCTGAACAAGGATATCGTCGTCTGATTGAATCCTCGATAGTTTCCATGAGGGGGCCTGCTGAGGCATCTGTTGAAGCGGTAAGGACGAAAAGTCACAAAAACTTTTCTGAAGTTCCATGGGACCACATGACATTAGACCTTTTAAATTGTCGATCATATCTTCTCCCTTAAATTTATCATTAATAAATATTTTCAGGGGTGACCTGGTGAATTTGTTTATGTATGTGGGTAGTACTTCATAGAATTGCCAGAGAGCTACCGCCTGATTCAAACTGAAGTTAAAATGCTCTCTCTAAGAATTTAGGCATTATGGTATCAGTGAAAAAAGATATGTTCAGGTGGCAACGCATGTACAGGCTTGTCAGAATACATGTTATCATGTGGCTGACTTGGTGCTGCTAAATTTAGGTTCATGCGTTATTGAAGGATCTGGTTCACAAGGCCATTGGCGAGACTCTGGTATGTACCTCTGCTGTTGCTGATTGTTAACTGCTGTTTGCTATGTCTTCTGCTGTTCTACGCTTCTAGCTGTCTCAGAAATTTCGTACATGCTGTTTTATGTCTTTTGGTCAGCATGTGATATTTCTTGCTAGCCCGACTGTATTTTGCATATTGTTTACTGGGCAATCTGTTTCTACTTTATTGAAAATAATTGGGCATCAGATGTGCTTCTAGTCATTTTAGGCCTCAACAGGGTCGTATGATTCAAGTTCACCGAGGATGAGAAAATGGGAAACATGCTGCGAGGATTTGGCTGATTCCAGCTTTTCTGAAGTTCATTATTTAATGATGCTTTCTTTGGATTTTAGGAATTAAAACAGTATCCAGCCCTCAGAGTGGAGGTTACCAATGCAGCTATTGAGTCGCTTGACAGAATGAAGGGAGAAAGCAGAAAGGCAACGCTTCAGCTAGTTGATATGGAGTGCAGCTACCTGACTGTTGATTTCTTCCGGAAGCTTCCTCAAGATGTTGACAAGGGTGGCAACCCAACTCATTCAATATTTGATAGATACAATGACACATACCTCAGGCGAATTGGTAAGTTTAAGCTGCACTGTTGACCTCCAAGTTGACGATAGTAGCGCATGTATTCTTCCACTAAGAGTTGGTACTTGAGCTAATGAGAATGCAAATTCCCATACAGGGACAACTGTTCTGTCTTACGTCAACATGGTTTGTGGTAGCCTTCGCCACTCTATTCCTAAATCCATAGTCTACTGTCAAGTTCGCGAGGCTAAAAGAAGTCTGCTTGACTTCTTCTACACCGAGTTAGGAAAAATGGAGGTGAGATTCAATTTCCCCAAGATTACCTACTCATGCAAAGAATTCTGTCGGTATTCATATCCTTATGCCCGGAGTTCCATATCTGCAGCCAAAGCGCCTGTCTTCTCTCTTGAATGAAGATCCAGCGGTGATGGAACGTCGCAGTTCGATTGCAAAGATAGAGCTGTACAGAAGTGCTCAATCAGAAATCGACACTGTCGCCTGGTCCAAGTAGATATGCGTGACCTGTTGTTCTACACACATGGCTGGTCAGGGCAGCGCATTCTTTCATTTACGAGCTGTACGAGGAAGGAGAGTGATATTTTGATGTAGTTTTATAAGCCCAAGTAACCAGTCAATAGTTTTTCGATCCCTGCATTATACCAAGTTCGTTTTTGTAACACAGACATCAATCCAGCAATCGTGTGTTTGCTGTGGCAAATAGTTTTTTTTATACAAGATCATATCATCGAGTATGCCCTTTATGAACTTCTTAGTATGTAGTATAGGTTAAGGCATTTTCCATTTTTAGTTCCTTCGACCACATTGTGTAATGAAGATGACTGAGTTGTCGATTCAGGGCAATTTCTTTAGGTAAGGGAGAATGATAAAATGAAGTTGCCCTCTTGTTATCGGATAAGCATGATCGGTTGTCTTGTCTTGCCCGAAAACCTTTATCTAACTTTGCGTTATGTTTTATCTGTGATATTAGATTATTATCAAGCCTTTTTTAGGATTCCCATTCGGACTGAATAGCTAGTATTACTGTTTCCTTGTGAATTCCAATCACGGTATTGAGTTGTTCTAGTTCTTTATGTTGAATAGACATTCTTATTTTTGATGGTTAACTTGACAAATGTCGGTCTATGTAATATAGGAGAGCTGATATAAATTCTAAATTTAGACTACTAAACTTAAAAGGTTAAAAGGTTTTGAATTTACTTTTGAATTTGTAGAGAGTGAGTTTTTAAAAAAATATGTTGTTTACAAGTGTATAAAATTAACATTGATTTATATACCAATTATTTTAAGATTTTAGAAGTACATATTTTAACAAAATAAGCAATGCTAAAATAAATTATTGTTATTATATCTTCATGTCCCATGTAGATAAATCAGATGCGCATATTTTTCCAAGTAATAAAAATACCATAACCCGCAACGTACAAGTAGGGAACGACGCCGTATACAGGCGTCAACCCAACTTAAATCCTCCTCCAACTCCTTTCTTCCCTCTGAGATGCCGCCAGATCCCTAATTTAAGTTGTCCGTTAAACAGTTACATGTCCCTTTCTTCATTTCATACCTCACTCAGGTCCTACCTCGTTCAAGGAAAAAGACCAGTTTACCCCTCCCACATTCGATATCAGATCACCACGCCAACCAGATCTGATATCCCTCTTCCAGGTGCGTGATATTAACCCCCCACATTAACCTTCTCGTTGTTACCTTTGTAACTGTTTTCTCCCGTTCTCTAATTTGCTCAGAAGGGCTCGTTGTTTACGAATCCCATATTTCACGACATTTGTTGTTTGTTTTTTTGATGTAATGTAATGTAATGTAATGTAATGTAATGATGTAATGCAGTGAGTTATCTGGAAGAGAAGAAGAGGGATCGGATCGGATCGGATGGCCTCCGAAAGAGAGGATTTCAGCATCTCAGGTCCTCTGCACCTAACTTCCGTCGACTGGTACGTCCCGTGAAACGAGCCGAAGACTACGAAACTTCTTCATCCGTTTGCTGATTTGTTTGTTCGTGTATGATTTTTGGCACGAGCTGTTTTTACAGGACCAATGTACAACACCAGAGATCGGTAGCCGCTAGTTTGGTTCAGAGCGTCTACGTGCTAGAGAGGGATAGACAGTTAAATCGTCAGGGGGCCGAAGCTCTTGCTTCGCCTTGGTGGGAGTTCTTCCACTTTAAAGTTCTTCGTAAGCTTGTAGACGACGCAGATTCCTCCATATTTGGAGGCATCTTCGAGTTCAGACCCCCAAAGTCGAGCCACTCGCTAGATGGGAGTCCGCGCTATGTGATTGCTTTTCGTGGCACTGTCACGAAGCCTGGCTCCGTGGCACGGGATTTCGAGTTGGACCTCCGTGTTATACGACACGGTCTCCACGAGACTTCGCGCTTCGAGATTGCAATGCAAGCAGTAAGGAATATCGTTGCTACCGTGGGGGAATCAAATGTCTGGTTAACTGGCCACTCCCTTGGGGCGGCAATGGCAATGCTTGCTGGAAAGACAATGGCTAAGCAAGGCAATTTCGTTCAGGCATTCCTCTTCAACCCGCCATTTTTCTCAGCTCCGTTCGAATCAATCAAGGACAAGCGAGTGAAGCATGGTCTCCGAGTAGCAACCAGCGTGATCACAGCAGGGTTCGCCTTCGCTGCAAAAAAGAGCCATCAAGCTCAGCGCTCTGTTGATCCGTTTGCCGCTTTATCGCAATGGGTTCCAAACTTGTTTGTGAACCCCCGTGATCACATCTGTTCGGAGTACGTCGGTTACTTTGAACATCGAAAGAGGATGGACGACATTGGTATAGGCGCTATCGAGAGGCTGGCAACCCAGAATTCACTCAGCGGCCTACTGATGACTGCAATTGGCACCAAAGAGTCAGAGCCAATACACCTCATTCCATCTGCTGCTCTAACTGTCAATCTAACTCCTTGTGCTGACTTCAAAGAGGCTCATGGAATACACCAGTGGTGGAGACCTGACCTTCATCTACAATCTAAGCTCCACGAGTATAAATAGCACCAGTGATGGACAGTTAAAATATCTTCATAAATTGTGTATTTTTCAGGTATAATGTTAAAATCCAAAAGTGCTTCATTCAGTTTCTCGTCCCTGTACCCGAGTTGTAGCCAATCCAAAACTTGTTAATTTTTTCATATTGTTTGGATAATTTTAATTCGAATCGTATAAAAAGTTACTCTTTCGGAAACTAGAACATGACTAGGTTAATTGGAATATTTTTTTTGGTGGGACTAAATTGGAATATTTTACTACTTGATTTAAGTGCCACTGGTTATTTCACTCGTGTGGTTACATTGTCAACCTTGCTATATCATATTAGGACATATGTATCAAATTATCGACTCAAAATCTTAAAATGTGGATTACAAGTTAATTTTTTTTAATCGATGTTGGAATTTGTATATATAATCCAAAATCATAACACCCTCCTTCATAAGAAAGAATTTAAACATGACTTGAGAAGAAAAAAGCTTTTTATGAAAACAAATTTTCTTCACCTTTTTTTCTGCTATCCAAGACAAAAGTTTCCTGAAGTTGGTTATTTGTGATCTCTCATAAGATTTAGTGGAAGGGGGCAAGAACTATTTTCAATAAGGAAATAATCAACTGGCATTAGAATATGTACAACTTTTTTGGATTTTGCGTGGATCCGGACATTACACTTAACTCATAAGTCAACAGTCCCAGGAATGCCACCACAACTAGGCCTAAACATACACAAAACACTTATTTATGGATTAGAAAACTTTGTAAGATTTCATTACAATCCCCAATATCAGTTAAAAGACCTGAAACTTAAAAGCTTTTCTGGCTATTGAGTGTCTCCTTAAGCCATCTTCAAGCAATACATAAACACAGTCCATCCAGGAATGGACATAAGTCATCACACTGATATGTTCTGGGGTATCAGGACAAGGACCTTTTACTTTGCTAGCTTGTCGAGTTTGGCATCCATGATCTCGGAAACCGCTTGGAGAAATGCGCCCTCGCTGAATCCAGGAAGGAGGGAATCGTGAGCTTCATGAACAATCTCCTCGATTAAGGACTCCTCGTTGAAGATTTTCCGGCACATGATGCTTCCAATATCAAATGCGGTGAGGCCTCTCTCCACTCCTTTCTTCAAAAGCATGGTTGAGATGCGGAGAGTTCGAGCGGGTTCGACAGGGACATCCCACCCATAGAATCTCAGGAGCGCAATGTCGTGTTCAGCGTCCAATGATTTTATGTAGTTGACTACCTCGGGCGAATAAGGTTGATGGGCTTGTGGCCAGTAGAGCCAGTCAAATGTGCAGTCTTCGAACTACAAACATATAAGAGTTCTATGATAAGTTATGGGATACAGAAGATAATAATGGAAATTATCTAGGATGCAGCATTGCGAGAACTCGAAAAGAAATGAACAAAATAAATAACGATAGATAGTTTGTTTCCCATGTTAGATCAATCCTTACATTCTCGGGTAAGCAATAGCCATGATCAATCGGAATGAGCACAGTTTGACCATCCTCCCTCTTGCTGACCAATATGTTACCTGCATGCCTGTCTGCATTGGCCATCCTCATATCGAGCACGCTTATTTTGTGGACCTCTTCCACCGGAAAAGTACCGGGACCCATGTCATCACAACTGCCTTGATTCTTAATAAACATCTGCAATGAGCCAATCTTGACATTCACCATGGATTTATCAAATCCATTTGGGTGGTTGAATCCTTCGTGCAAGCAACGAACGATCACTGTTGGAGGCACACCAGCAAAGCCATGAATTTCACCTGTTAATTCTCTAGGTCCACTCATGGGATGATCCAATATGTAAGCCGCGGCTTCTCGGACAGCCCCTTCTCCAGCTTTTGTTCCCTTCTTCAAGCCCTCGCCGACTGGTGACACGGGTAGCCCATGTGGGTTATTCACAGCATTAGGCTCCTCATCAATGGGCTTGAAGACAGAGATTATCTCCTGTCCAAGCACATCTTGCATGAAGTAGGCTCCTCCGGTGCCCTCACATGACCGAACCGGAGGATTACCTCTTGATAGCCCTTCCAATGTAGAGTCAACCATATTCTGTAAAACTGAATTCAATTTCACATCGGAATTTAAAAGAAGTGGTTCCAACCAAAAGTTTTTGACTGTTTGTTCTTCGGTTAGAACCACAACCTCCTCTTGTTGATCCCCTCTTCCTTCAGCCAAGCATTTCCCAACTGTTTCCGGCTTTTGAACCAGCAAATGAATGGCAATATCATGATCATCACAAATCTCAGTGACAAGCTTCTGATCATCAAGCTTCTCACCATTGTAAAAGATCTGGTGCTCATCAACATCCACAAATCCTTTCCCTTCCTTGAAAATCCTCTTCTTTACATGCCCGACATTCCTCCACCGATAGACACGGAACTCAAACTCCTGACCGCAAGTACTCCTCACCGTGATAAGCACCAGATCAGACAGCTTAAGCTTTAAATGCAACACATCCCCGTCAGCCACACCATAGTCTTTAACAAGGCAATTATTGCGCGCCAGTTCTCTTCCCCCAAAAACTAATCTCTGCTTCTTAACTACAAACCATTTAAACGTCTGGATCCTTAGCTTCACGGAAGCTACAGAATCCGACTCCAGAACCCGCATCGGAATCAAGGAACCAGACATACTAATGTATATCAAAATTGATGAATCCTCTGGAGGAACATCACCTGCTTTGCAATTGTAGAAGCAACCCAGAAATTGCCTCGGTTCCTTGATCAACGGGCTCAAAGCAACATCAACAGCAGACATTTTTTTCCCTTTTACCCAATTTTTTCTTCCTTCCTTTCCCCTCTCTTTATATGTACAAAGAAACAAACTATACAAACAAAACAAAAACAACTAAAGACGAAATCTTCAATTCTTTAAACTACAGGAGAACACCCAAGTGCCCAAAAACCAAGAATCAAAGGTTAGATAAAAGGGAAATGGGGTTCTCTAAAAAAATGAAAGAAGAACGTAAACCCAGAAGCTGAAAAGAAAAAAAATCCAAACTTTTTTCTTCTTTTGCAGCTTTTCAGCTTCTGGGTTTACCGAAGCTGCTTCATATCAGCTCGATCCCCTATCTTTTTTTTTATTCCTTTTTAATCCAAAATAATTCCTCCTACCTCTAACTAACCTCACAAAACAAAAATATTAAAAAGGGGAACTAAAGAGAAGGGAAACGAGCCAGTAAGAGAGAAATCCGGAGTGGATTCTTATCCGGAGGAACAAAATGAAGAGGCAGAGGATGCAAAAATAGAAGCTTTAAAAATAGAAAACGACCCAGTTTCTTTCTTACAGGGTGCTGTTTGGAACTGAATATTGTTTTTTTGGGATTTCCCTTTTTGGGTTTTGGTTACTCCAACGGAAGCGGTCCTCTCGCCGGAGCTTCGCTCGAACGATCAACGGTGAATGTGTCTCCTCCACTCTCTGAATTTATAAATTCTTAGTTAGAGAAAGAGAATAGTAGCCGTTGGCTATTTATAAGGAGGTACCGTCTTAATAGTTAGTTGACGGTCGTTTCTTTTGCTTTGGTCCTATTTTTTCTCTTTCTCGAAATTTTATATTTCAATACTGAATAAATAGGTAGATTACTTTATATGAATAATAATATTATTTTCTAATTTTTTTATTAAAACTAAGGGATTGCTTACATCGTATTGTAATCCCTATCCCTGATATCGAAACTAGGTTGAATATTATGTTAAGATTAAAAAAATTAAAAATTATTATGACGCGTGAACTATGATTTATATTAATTTGTTATAAATTAAAATAGAATATAAATTCAAATTCGTATGAATTCGTTCCAACCAAACCAAATTTTTGGTGAATTACCACTGTTGATCTCTTCTTAAAATGTTTATACTTCAAATTTACAATTATTTTTAAGATGATTTTTATAGTATTTTGTAGTTTTATAAATACTTACTTTAATCTTGTGGTCTTAAACACATAAGTTGCATAAATGTGGTTTGATGGAGTCGGTTCGAATTTTGATAAATTTAAATTATAAAAACTATGATTCAAATTGAATTAAATTCATAATTATCTTTAATTCAGAAGCCAATAAAATTTTTGGATTTTAATACTTTATGATTTTAATAATTGTTTAAGATAAATTTAAATCAAAATTGTATTGTCAGAACTTGAACCTGTAATTCCCCGAAATTGTCAGTCGATGACCACGTACTATTTCAAGTTTACAATTTTATTGACAAAAAAAATGTAACATACGCGCCAATTTGTGACAAAATAAATAAAATAAAGCAACGCAGTGTCGATCAATAAAAACTGTACTAAAGTAATTTTTTTTCTACCAAATTATCACAAACATGTGGGATAATCATCGTCTTCATTAAGAGAGAGATATCCGGTACCTTGTGTGGCAGATTTTGCCTCCCACTAGCTTTTTTTTTTTGGGTAATGTAATGTTCCCAAAACATTAGCAAGTAGCGGCAAAGGCGTCCCTCCCCTTCAATTCGTTTTTTTAGGTAATGCATTAAAATATAAAATTGCAAGACATGAATATTGAAGCAAATATGGTAAAACAATATAACATCTAGATATGAAAGTTAAAAGAAAAGTTCCACCTTGTTGGAAGGTAATGGTAACAGCTACAATGATCTATTTGGTCGTACAATCATCATCAAAAGTAGAGATCAACTTTTCAATGGTCTTGGTATCATAATTTTTTTTTAAATAAATAAGAAACTTCATTCATTCATAATAACTAGAAAAACAACAAACAACCAAAACAAACTCTCACCAGGAGAGAGGAAAACTCTCATAAGGAGAGACTCACTCTGTTATTCAACGAAAGAAGCAGGATAAAATAAAATAAAGGAGTTTGGCCGTAGCCAAAACCTTAATAACAAACAAACACACGGACGAAATAAACAGAAAGAAAAACAAAAACAAATGACGAACAATGTTTTCAAGGAGTCGTGAAAGCAGTAGTCAAGGACCGGCCTACCGTGGAGGGTGAAGAGCAAGGAGAGAGGCCGGCCCGGTATAAGCCTCCCCCCTGCCTGGGGTTATCTACCTGGATACCAAGAAGCGGCTAGATTTTTTGAGAGAGAGAGGGTTTTTGAAAGCGGCTCTTGGTATCATAAATCTTGATAGAGAAGTATGGATAAAATCCTCTTGATTATAACTTAACACCTTCAAATTAAATTATGGAGCCAACTAACATATGAACAAAAAACTCCTAATTATGGCAAAATGTTATTAAATTTTTTCTTAATTTTTGAATAAATAAAGTTTAGTAGTATTGCACTTATTTAAAAAATATGTGGATTAGTCATCATATGTTTCTATCAAACCAGTTTAGTTAGATCAATTATTGAGTTGTTATTTTATTTTAACCAAATCTTAGCTATAGTCATACAAATATAGCACTGTTAGATAGTCATTGATAGATTTTTGACAGATTTCAAAAATAATATCCAGTTTAAATTTGAAATAATCAATCTACTAAACTAAATACTAGGATATAAAAAATATAGGAAAAATTTTACTTTACTACGTTGTGATTTGAAAGTTTGACACTTAATACCTTGAGTTCTAAAATCATCAAACGATACCTTGAAGATTTAAAAAGATCTGAGAGTAAGCTCTCCCCCAACCTAGAACTCAAACAATGTCGTTTTATTGTATTCATCGCATTTCATATCAGAGTTTTATTTTACTGCTTGGCATGTCTCAATTTTTTCCCAAAAATATTTATTAATTTCTAATAACCCTTTCTTTATTATGTTAAATACCAAAATTCTAGCCCTTTCTCTCTCTCTCTCTCTCTTTGTACTTTCCCATGGAACCTTAAAATTCTAAATTTTGTCACTCTCTTCTCGTAAAAACTCAACCAACTTGACCAAGAGTCCTCGCTCCCATTCTCATGGAAACCAAGACTGCCCCAACCAAGAGTTTCTTCTCTATTTCTATGAGAACCCTAATTTTAAGATAATGTATAGTGAAGCCATGTGATTGTGCTATCCCCTCAACATTGCAAATGGTGAAGACATCACAAAATACTGAGAGACGATTCTACAAAATATTATAGCAAAAATTATAAAAAAATGTGTAATTTCTTCATTGGCAAGATCTACCGTTTTGACTTAGTGGAAAACAGATTTGTCATTACTTTCTGAGACAATTAAGCAAATAAAAAAGAATGGATATTAACTCTCTCGTCTAGCTATGATGATTCAGAAGTCACTTTAAGGATACTGAAAGATGATGCTATTGATCTAGAGATGGAACTTGAAAAAATTGAAAAACAAGACCAGTTTCCAAAGTTTCTAAAGATGAGGTGAAGTTTAAGAGATTTATTTTCATGGTAGTCATTGTATTAAGTATGCTTGTAATATGGTTTGTGTATTATGCATCATTACAATTTGCATTGTATTGAATTTTGAATAAGATAACAATTTTTATAAAATATCTTAATGGTGCCTTAAATTGTCCACACAAAACGAGATGATAACATGTTTTACCAAAAATTACCATCCAAATTTGTTCAAATTAGTTCGTTGACAACAAAGTACAAATAATCATCCAAATTTGTTCTACCAAAAATTATCGTTACAAAATGGGTAGATCAATTTCTTATAAGGTAATCATTCAGATCCAGTAAATGACTAACATATAATTCTATCACTTAGAAAAATAATACTCTAAATGAACATCTTCATTCTTATATTAGCTAAGATGGTTGAGGTTGCTACTTATCCTTTTAAAACAAAATGACAACCAGTCAAGATTAGTTAGATTCATATGAAACAAATATAGAAAAAGGAATTTGTATTACCTTGTCCAATTTCTTATGAGAACTAGTTGATGCTTTAGAAGTAGTAGAAGACTTCTTGTCAAAATTAATCGGTAGTTTAGAAGTAGTAGAAGACTTTTGCCAGAACTTGGTAGTGGTTCAACAGTAGTTAAAGATTGCTTTGCAAGTTTATTACCTTTGTCATGGAATGTCACCTATTCTTGATGTCTTGCAGCCATATGTATTATGACCAACTTGTTTGTAATTACCATAATGAACATTACTCCCAGTATAAGACACTTTGTTTAGATTACCTTTTGACACATCAGCTGTCATTCTTCCATTTTTTCTTCAGCGATCTTAACAAGAAGGATGCACATCCTGTTCCACAATTTTTAGCCATTCATCCTTTCTCGATAATAGAATGATGAAATAGTTATAGACTACTATATATATCTTTTTATAGTAGCACTTGCCAACAAAGTGATCTAGATTCATGTGATGTTCATATATAATAGCTATCACATGCTTGCACGAAATACTCTTTAATTCCCACATATGATATGTATAAGATCATGCATAAATATTGACAACACTCAAAGATCCAAAACAATTTACTTTATATTTTTTATCACCAAAATGGGATGCGAAATAGTTACATGCATCTATTTTAATATGATTTATTACCTTGATGGTAGTTAGAGACATGTCACCAATGTGTTTTTCATTTCTACCTACTTAGTGTGGAATCTTCTCATCATCTTTTTTCTGATCTATTCCAACATTAACATAATTGGCTCGTCGTAGGCATGTAAGATAGTTGAGTTGAATGATTTGCTGATATTGTTCACCATAATATCTATCTTGTAATATGTATTAAAGTGGCTTATTGACTAACATTGAGGGTCATTCCTTATTAGAAAAGTGACTATATCCTCTCCCTAAGGTAATTTTTTCATCTTGTCCATACATGCATCAAACTTTGTCTTGCTTTTTGTTGATGGAGTTTACCATAACAAATTCTTGAATGCTTATTCCTTGTACGTGCTCTTAAAATTTGCATATAAATAAGATGCTCAACCCTAAATATTCGAATATTCATGACTTCTTTGAGACCCATCAACATAAATAATCATCATAAAAAAATTTCTATAATTATTAAAACTAATACAAATAAGCAAACAAACATTCAAGAAGTCTTTATCTTTTGTTTATCAAACATGAAAATTATTTTAGTGTTATTTGGATACCTAAAATCATTGATTGCATCAACAACTATACAAGCTAAATGGTAAATAGTATCTTTTTCATCTTTGGCCATTACAAATAACAATTGACCTCCTATAACACTTTTAAAAAAAACCATCCAACTCGATGAAAGTCCTTCAACCAGAAAGCTTTTCTTTCACTGCGAACCTAACATACATGTATTAGAACTGAGGTATAGAAAGCAGTGGTACCAAACATACATGGTTAACTTTAGACTACTTTTCTTTGATATATCAAGGAAAATTATCTATTGTGCTTATTATGTTTTGACTTGTTACAGCAAGCATACTCTACTTATTCTTCCACCACTTATTCACTCTCCAAAGCTTGACCCCCCATACATTCATCCTCAAATAAGAAAGCTTAATCTACATAATTATAACTGTCATTAACATGATTTGACTCTTATTCATTCATATTGTTTTTAACAATTTCAATATCACTATCATCGCTCTAACTTTCTTTAGCCTCAATCTACTATTTTTGAATTATAGGAGTTGATTTAAGGAAAGCCTTTAACTGCTTACGCAATATATCAACACTTGTATAGTTATTTCCATCTTCCAAGCCAAACACATTAGAAAAATCATAACTTCTTTGCCATTCTATCATGTTCAATACTTCATAGTTAGAACGTATCACAACCAAATCATCATCGCCATTTACACCTTTTCTCATAAACCACATCCTAAACCCTAAAATACCCAAATATTTCTTATAAAAATTATTAAGACTTTAATAATAGAAATGATCCACTTTGTACCCAAGACTCGTTTCATAAGTCAAATCACCCACATATCTCCTACCCTCCCAATCTCTCCCAAAGTAAAAATGAACTCAAAATATCTCATTATCCATAGCATAGGAGATAAGCTGTAACAAACAAATATGGAGCATAAATCCTAACTATAATGGTGAGAAGATAACAATTTGAACCACAAGAAATGTAAAACAAAACTATCAAGCAAATCATAAACCCTAACTTACCTAGATGATGGGTTGTATAAGTTTTTACAAAAAAAATGTAAATGGATTGAAGGATTATTTTGTTTGAATTTTTACACGAATAGGAGAAGATAATTTATCAGCCTAGATTATCACAATTAGTAGAAAGGGGTTAGTTGATACGAGAGGTAAAGTTAAAAGGAAGAGAGTAAGTCTTTTTAGGGTTCCATAGTAGAGAGAGAGAGGGGGTTAGGATTTTGTGTTTGAATTGTGTCTTTTATGATAAAAACAAATTGGGCAAATTATATCTGGCCCTCTCAGGTTTGATGTATTTAATGTTTTCCCCCTATATTTTGTAAATAGGTTAAAAACCCCTCTTAGTTTGGAAGAATTATACGATTTCTCCTCTCATATCAGAACCGACAAATTTCTCTAGCAAGGAGGGATAGGAAATGATAATTATACCCTTCTATTAAAAAAACCATTCACCCCCTCTCTCTTCTCCTTCCTCCTTCCTCCCCTCTTTATCCTCTCTCTCCTCCTTCCTCACTCTTATCCTTCTCCTCCTCCTATCGAACCTTATCTAGGATAGCATCAAGTAGTAAATTAACTTCAGCAACTCTGGATTCCAGAAGGCATTTTAACAGCAACTGTCCCACCAATTGCAAAGAATAGTATTCCTGCTGTGAATAAGCAACCCCTTCGAGAATGTCATCATCAATAGTGAATCAGCATTTGTAACAAAGGAAACTTGCACCACTGAACAAAGCTAAAGTAATTCCAAGACATCCAGTAGCAGCTTCTAAACCTCAGGTAAACCTTTATTCGTCTAGAATCATAAATGGGTACATTTTATAGTGATGTACATGAACTTGGCTTGTTTTTGTAATCTTAGATAAAGCACGGCCAGTTTGGGACCATCATAAACCTGATAATGAACACCACTACCGAGAACGACAACAGAAAGATCTGCTCTGCCACCTTTTGCCCTTGCCAGTCCATCCTCAACAAAAATTGATCCGTGTGAAATCCTAAAATTTGGATTTGGGGTTTTGGAGAAATTGTGAGGACTACTCGAGGGGGGAGAGAGAGAACTCAATAGTGGGTCACTGTCAAAGCTGCTGCCATTATTGAGAGAGGTGGCACCTTAGGGGTGGAGGTTTTAGACCATTTTTTGTTTTTTTGTGTGTGTTTGGGGATTGGGAGGCGATTAGCCTGTATCGAGGTGGATGGGGATGGCTAGAGCTCGGTGTTGGGTGACGAGGATTGGATCAGGAGGGCAGTGAAGAAGATGGTAGCTATGGCAATACCGATGAGTACAAAGACAAGGTGCTACTCCCAGAAGGGGTACCAGATTGGCTCAAAGATAGAGATCTATGGTTGCTTGTGTGGGGGGCTTCGGTGGTGTGGCTATTTGGAGTTTAGAGGGAGAGTAAAATAGGAGGAGGAGGAAGGAGGAAGGAGAAAGGAGGAAGGAGGAGAGAGAGGAGAAAGAGGGGAGGAAGGAGGAGAGAGAGAGAGAGGAGAGAGAGGGGGTGATTGATTTTTTTAATAGAAGGGTATAATTATCATTTCTCGTCCCTCCTCGTTAGAGAAATTTGCCGATTCCGGCATGAGGAGAGAAATCGTATAATTTCTCCAAACTAAGAGGGGTTTTTAATCTATTTGCGAAATACAAGGGAGCGAGCGTTAAACACACCAAACTCGAGGGGGCCAGATGTAATTTACCCTAAAAAATAAAGGGGTTATTTGACAAAATAAATTATTTTGATATTATTTTAGAAAAGAGAACCCAGACACGCTAGCAATAATAGTAAAATAAAACTATATTGCCACAAATGTAATGAAATGACAACATTTGAGTTCGAAATTTTGGATGTAGGAAGAAATGACTGTGAAGTCTTTTGTTTTTAATGATTTTAGAACCAGTATTAATTGTTAATCCATAAAATCATAAGATATTAAAATCAACTTTTCCAAAAAAATAATTGATCAAATTTCTAAAACAATACTTGACGTGGACACCATTTATTAGGAAGGAGTGCTAGAACATCCAGGTTTGCAATTTATGTGCTAATCTTAATTTTTTTTTAACCTTTATGAGATAAAATGAAGAAGTATTCATTCAAAGTTTATGAATAAGTTTATTTAATTTTCCGAACTATAGAGTATTATATGTAGATACAAAAAGTTGAAAGATTTTTAACAAATTTAATGATGTCCGTTTTCTATAGTCGCCAAAAATAATTTGTTTTTCCAATTTTCCACAACTTTTCCTTCCATTTTTGGTAACTATTCTATTTTTGTAACTTATCGACGTAAAGTTACGTAAATTACCCAAGTCACCCCTAGAAAATAATTTCAGTTTGTTGTAATGTCAGTTTGTTGGAGGGGACTAGTATATGGGGACTAAAGGAAGGGAGTTTATTAAAAAGGGTATTTTAGTAAAATTTTATTAATTTCTCTCTCTCCATAATCTCTGTAACAACCATCCTATTTTGAATTATATCCCTATTAATTATCCTCCCACCTAATTAGCAATTAATTACGTCCCACTTAATTAGCAATTTAATTCTTCCATTATTTAATTCTTTCATTTGCTTAGCAATTTAATTCTTCCATTAGTTAATTCTTCCATTTGCTGTGATTTGTTGTTTTATTGGTTTATTGATTTGCTAGTTTATTGGTTTGCTGGTTTATTGATTTGCTGGTTTATTAGTTTGCTCGTTTTATGTTTATTAATTTGCTGGTTTATTGGTTTGTTAGTTTATTGGTTTGCTGGTTTTATTGATTTGCTGGTTTATTGGTTTGCTGGTTTTATGGTTTATTAATTTGCTGGTTTACTGCTTCACTGGTTCACTCATTTATTGGTCTTGCTGGTTTATTGGTTCACTGGTTTATTGGTTTATTAGTTTGCTAATATATTGGTTTGCTAGTATATTGATTTGCTATTTTATTGGTTTGCTAGTTTACTCATTCACTGATTTACTGGTTTATTAATTTGCTGGTTTAATGATTTGCTGGTTTGTGATTTGCTTTTTTATTGGTTTAATAATTTGTTAGTTTGTGGTTTGCTGTTTTATTGGTTTATTAATTTGCTGGTTTATTGGTTTGCTGGTTTTATGGTTTATTAATTTATATGTAATAATTTGCTAGTTTACTGATTCACTGGTTTACTGGTTTATTAATTTGCTGGTTTAATGATTTGCTGGTTTGTGGTTTACTTTTTTATTGGTTTATTGATTTGCTAGTTTATTGGTTAGCTGGTTTATTGGTTTACTTGTTTTTTGGTTTGCTAGTTTACTGATTCATTGGTTTACTGGTTTATTAATTTGCTGGTTTAATGATTTGCTAGTTTGTGGTTTGCTGTTTTATTGGTTTATTGGTTTACTGGTTTTATAGTTTATTAATTTGCTGGTTTATTGGTTTGCTGGTTTTATTGGTTTGCTGGTTTATTAAAGTGGGACGGTGTTTTGGAAACCAACAAAAAATGAGTTTAGGGAGACGAAGGGTTTTAAAATTATAATTGTTTTTCTTTTGAGAGTTTTTTTCCAGTAAAATGTGGATTTTAAGTATAGCTATTTAAATTTTAAATTTCCTTAAAAGAAGGATTATTTATGATAATGGGATGCTAAAAAGATGGAACGTTTTCAAGATTTGGGAAAATGGAGCAAAAAAAAAAGTCATTAAATGCTCAGAGGCAACTCCCCTTTGGATAAAAGACAACAATAACCATTTATCCTTTTTAACCGTTAGATGAGTTTTAACTCTAATTGGATGGTCCAAATTCGAGTCCCCATATGGGAACACTATCTTTTCAGTCCCAAGGGAATCCAATTTCCTAAAAAAGTCGAGGAGAAGTATTCACGGCATCAAACACTCAAAAAGGTTTCGAGATTTGCTTTAGTTCGGAGAATGAGACATTAAAATGCGTTATTTATGTGTCCGAGACGTAGGAAAGTGCTTCTGGACGATCCACTATGGAACTTGTAAATGCTCAGTTCGAGAAGATATGCTGCTTTCCTGAAGTTTTTTTTTTTTTTGGCTTTATGATCGGAATTCTTATTTTATATTACTTGAATATGCATTTAAACAGTGGAAATACTTCCCTAATTAACGTGATGTGTTATTGTCCGGATCCATTGCAAGAAAAGTGTAATCATACGTGCATATTATCTAGTATTTGTTGTGACGTTAAATATTTATTGGCACTAGGTCTACCGAATGCCAGCTAATTTAAAAAAAATACGTAGTTTGCACTCGAGAAGCTAGGTATAGTCGCCTTCGACATCGGGTCTTGAAACGAAACTCGGAAAGGCAGTTGTTATGTCCCTGTGAAGAGGAAAAATAATTCCATACATCAAAGATCTACCGAAGCCATATTGTGTATCATTTAAACAAGCAAATTGTCTAATAACTCTAGGGACTACTAAACTTCAACAGAGATAAATGTCCGACTCCATTCCTTTCTCTCTCTTTATAGTAATATCTGTCAAATATCGGGATTAAACCCTAATTGCTGAATTCTTCGAACCGGTTACATATGTCCAAATTTTAGCGTTAACCATAACCAGTCCAAAACATACTATTCCAACAGCCTCCAAAAAATTATTGGACCAAAATCGGGTTGATGCTCTAGTTATTCCTACACATCATAACCATGCATTTTTATAGTTACGCTATTAAACTTCATTCATCCACATAAAATAAATTGGTTGCCAATTAACTTCCAAATTTTTTTATCCAATTAATCTACCTAATGTATGAGAGGACTGTAATTATAATCAGATATACCAATCGCGCAATCACAATAAATCAGCTACCGTTCAATATTTTCAGCTACCAACAATTTTCTACATTTCCACATTAACAGAGTGAGAAAGGAAATTACTTTAAATAAGGAATTGTCATATTCTTGAGCAAGGATGGATTCCGACGCACAAACTCCGTCCATTCTTCCTCATCGATCTTCCCATCCCGTTTTAAGTCCGCGTCCTCAAATGTCTATGCAAGTAAGATGGCACAAGTTATAGATGTGCATGTTAAATTTCGGTAATATATTTGGTGTCAAATATATAATGAGAAAGTTTCGAAAGTCCCACGTGACTAAAATTTTTTTTATAATAAATATCTAGATAACAAATGATAAAAAAAAACCTTAAGATTTGCTTTGATTACTATGTACCTTATCTATTATAGCTTCGACCATGTCATCTGAAAGAAACAATTCTGATTCATCCAACAATGCCAAAACAAGCTCCTTGACCTATCACATTAGAAAAATTTAATCAACATGCCCATTTAAAAATCTTGACCAAAATGTTCAATCGATAAATATTAGGGAACCACCGACAATATAGACAAATTAGTGATAAGTTGTTTTAGTTTGATAAAAAAATTATAGTTTGAATCGTGGAAATAAAACTAAATTAAAACTCAGTATGGAGAATTTTCTCATCAATTGCGGCACAACTGTACTAGCGAGTGTCTAAATAAATAAGTATTTGAAAAAATGAAACTTCAAATGAGAAACTCACGAGATTGATCTATGTTCTAACTATTTTTGAGTTCAGTAAGTTACAGTTTTCAAATTCATCTTTCTAGTGATAGTTGTTAAAATATTTAAAGTCTATTTTTATACTAAATAAATGATAAATCTTTGAGGCGACAGAGTAAAAAATTTATTATACAAGATGTCAAAGAGAAGTCCACTGTCCATCCCATCATTTAATTTAATTGATCAACAAGTTGTTGGAGAATTACTTGTTATTTTAAAATTTTATTCATAACAATATTTTAGGTAAATTAACTCATTCTTAATGGATCTTACATTTAGTTTGCTACCTTGCGTGTATTTATTGAGATTTAATTCTCCTCCACTACAAAACTACGTTGATGGTGTGTAGATGAAGACGACAAATTTTCAAAGGGGTTTACTACATGGTTTATTTTGGTTTGCTCATCTTAAATTTCATTCTTGTTAATTTTGTTTGCTTGAGATTTTTGTATCAGATAGATTCGTTTCATTGTGTAATTTACACATGCTAGCAAAAAATTAAAAAGAACAGTGTTTCACCTCATCCCGTTGGATGAAACCCGTTTCCCGTATATCGTATAGTTGAAATGCAACTGCAAAAATCACATTAAAGTCAGGATCAATATCTTATTAAGATAAGAGATGTCACGATATAAGATGGAACATTCTTATATTTTGATCCAACTTTCTACATAAAACTTTCTCCTCGTTGGGTGCTTGGGGGTGAAAGATGCTAAGAGATCGAACAAATTCCCCGAATTCTATCACACCATCTTGCTTGGAATCGAACATCTGAAAAATCTGAAACATATCCACCAACTGAGCAATAAATTGGTGTTGGCCACAAATACTAGGGATTAAATTAAGTGGATCAAAGTCAACCAAACATAAATATTTTGTCATCCAAGTACAATGAATTTCAAACCACATAGTACTTAGGTGAAAATATGTTAAAGCATAAGGTATTTAAATAAAAGTCAGTCAAATTTTGTTTCTTCAAGAATCTAATTTAAACTTCTAGAAGAAAAAATAATTTTGATAAATAAGATAATGAGTTATTTACTCATTTCTTACAAAGATGTAAGCATTTGCCTATCAATTCAAGCTTGGGACCGAATGACAATAAATGAAACCAATCATCCTATTTGGATGTGTCTAAATCCCGGATCCCTTTTAAAAAATTTCACAACCCATATTTATCTATTTGAAGTCACCTTCCTTTTCTTAATTCTTTTCATGTATATGAAAATGTTGATGGAATGACTCTCGTGATTTTTTTAATTCTCAATCATTAAATGTAAGAAATTCAAAATTTTCAGTACTTGTGCCAATATCATGATCTTTTTCAAAATTTTCAGTACTTGTGCCAATATCATGACCTTTTTCATATAAATGCTTCAGATATGAGACAAAAATTAGGAGTGCTTACTCGATCTGCAAAGAGGCTATGCTTTTTTCTGTTCCTAAACAAGCCAAGCTGGAATTCTTCCTGATGAAAAGTCTCATAACATGGATTAGAAATATGATTTACAATGTATTTAGAACAATATCAAGCATTTATCTATCAGTATGTTAAATTTCACTCGGAATATGACTTTGATGGAGGTATAGGGTTCAAGATCGGCAAGATGTAATTCTTGGTTTAAAAATTGTTTAAAAAAAATCCGTATCTGCTTATGGTTATCTATCTAGCTTTTACCCAACGAGTTATTAATATAAGCTCTCGCTCATGAACCAGAAAAAGAGAAATTACTTTGCTTATTAGCCCATCATCGTCTAAAGAACTGCTTAATTTCTTGAATAGCTCATACAAGGCTTTAACTTCCCTCTCATTGACTGCCAAGACACATCAGAAGCCAAAAATTGATGAGGACAACAAATGATATAAAAAAAAACTATGACTACTGTAATGTTTTTGTGTTTTTTCTAATTTTTTGAAAATATTTTTCACTTATTTTCCGACGGATGCTTTGTCTAAAAAATTCATGTCCATTTAAACGGACCAAAAAGTACTAAATTTTTTGTCGACGGAAACATCAAAAGAATTTGTCTAGGGGTATCCAAAATAACAAAAGTTCTACCGTGAAATGCTTATTTCAGAAATGAAGGAGCTAATTTTGAGGTACTCACAATAAGTCTGAGAAGCAAGTTTAGCTGGATCTTCGTTGGCAAATGACTGTTTCTTCATGCAAATACATCCCACCAAGGACTTGACGAGGTGGTGAAAGGCCCCTCTTCGTGAGAAAGCAAACGTACATCTCATAATTGAACAAACTCGTAACTTTTAGCAACTTGTACTATGTTCTTAAATAGGCGAGCCAAAGATGGGTAAAGGGTATATAGTATTGATACCACCATTAATCTGGATTTGAATAGGTGAGAAATTTTGAAGGATTTGAATAGGTGAGAAATCTTGAATACTGACAAAATTTTCCTAATCTACTGAGAAATTTTCATTGGATTTTACGTTGGTGTTGTTTTAATGAGATTGCGACTAAAATTACGTGACACGAGAGATTTAAATGCAGAGAATATAAATACTTTATATATTTTTATATTAGAGAAAAAATTACTTACAATTTTTTTCTCATAACAAACATTTTACATTTTGTATAATTTGTATTTATCGCAATTCAAAACCTCTTGATTTCCCTAGCCAAACCCACTTTTCAGTTGATTTATTTACTAGCTCCTATTGCTGAGTAGACCACGAGATATTCCTAAACAAAGCAAAACTTATTTTTATCAATAAAATCAATTATAGTAAAAATCCTCTTGAATGACGGCAGATATTAGTTTACATAGTTGCGTGAGTTACGCAACTGCACCAATCAAAGCACAAAATTGTGAAGAGACTTGTGTCAATCCGATGAAATTCGCGTAGAAACGACATTTTTATGCGATTTCTTAATCGGCTAGTTTCGTTAACTAAATTCCCGCACAAAAGTTTGGGAAATTTTAAAGTGTACATAATAATTTTGAAGAAAGAACCTTTTATCTTTTAAAATTCGAATTTTTAAAATGTAGCATGCCGATTCTGTTGTATTAGAATTGGGTAGATGCCAACCCAACTTTCAATTGTATGCACTATGTTTTTTCTGTGTGGATTGTATGCACCATAGAACTCAAATCATCTCATGGGAATCGAACTGACACATGAATAATGCTGCATTTGTGCCAATTAAGCAAGTGCATGAACACGAGATGTAGCCACCAAATATTTGAATAACTTTAGTAAGACAAGACATATTTCATGGTGATGCTCTCTGGTGAAGATTGTTCAGTCTGACACAAGAATCAGGTTCCCTGTGTTTGTGACTGATCCTAGAGTTGCTAAAAGTAGTTTTTCTGCAATACTATCGAACACTTGTCTCCTGATGAATCGGTTTATGGCTAATCATTTTGTGCTTTTTTTTAGTTTCTATTCGTAGGCATGTTTATGGAATTACCCAGGAACTAAAAATAGAATAACTTTATATATTTTTGCAGGAATTCTTATACTAAGTAAGTTGTAAATACTACTATTAATAAATTTTAGGGTAAACTACATTTGGCCCCCTCGGGTTTGGGGTATTTAACGCTCGCCCTCCTGCTTTTCTAAAACTGATTAAAAAATCCCTCCTGTATGGCAAAATTGTACGAATCAGCCCCTCATGCCGGAATCGAAGATTTTCTCCGGCGAGGAGACATGGGAAATGACCATTATACCCTTATACTAAAAGACAAAAAAATTAAAAAATCTCTCTCCTTGTCGGCTGTCGTCGCTCTTCAAAAACCACATCTTCTTCGCCAACACGACCAAAATGACCCGGTCTTTCCGGACCGCGACCCTGTCGGCTCTGGCGAGATCCTTGTCGAGGAGAACCTCCCTCGCTGTGCCGAGTTCGTGGTCCACCTTGAAGAGCTTCCCCGTGTTGGTTTGAACCACGTGGAGGTACCCCTTGCTGATGTAAGCGATCCCGTTGAGACCGTAGAAGCTGTAAGTTTCATTTTGGTAGATCGGGAAGCGGGAGAACGCCGGGGACGTTGACTAGATCGAGGCCTCCCCTACCTCGTTGACCTTTCAGATAAAGTTCTCGGCCGAGTTGATCACGTAGGCATTTTCAGCAAAGTCGACGGTGACGCCGTTCGCAATCGGGTTGTCTCCCAGGAGCTCGCCAAGGAAGATCCGGTAGTGGGAGGCGAGGTCGTAGGCGGCGAAGGCAGAGAACGGCAGGAGCGGGGGTACAGAGTGGACAGAGCGAGGAAGCGGCGACGCTTGGTGTCAACGGCAAGGCCGAGGAAAGAGGTGTTCTCAGGGAGGGAGGTGTCATGTATTAGGGTCCGCTTTAAGTCTGGTCGGCTGGTCCCAGAGTACCGGCCGGCCTTGAGTCCGACGTTTGTCCTCACTCAGCAATCAAACTCCCACCAAAAAGTCATGGAGCTCCGCCGCCAGAAGGAGGAGATCTTGGTCCACCACCAGAATTTTGGGCTCTGTTAAGTTTTTGTTTAATTGTTGTACATCCAATTAAACGCACTCACAACCTCGAAAAGAATCAAGCAACCAAGCAATTTAAGGTGAAAGAATCAAGCAACTTAGGACGATGCCAGAAAGAATCAAGCAACTTGGGAAATTTTTGTTCTTAGGGTTTTGATTTCTAGATCGAGATCGAGAGGATTGGATTGGGCTAATTCTTTGTTCAATGTTTTGATTTTGCTTAATTTCGTTGTTGTGGGTGTTTTGGGTGTGTTTATGTTCAGAGGTTGAAGAAGAAAAAAGAGGGAGGGAGGAAGAGAAGGAAGAGGGAGGAGAAGATAGTTTTTAATTTTTTTTGTCTTTTAGTATAAGGGTATAATGGTCATTTCCCATGCCTCATCGCTGGAGAAAATCTCTGATTCTGGCATGAGGGGCTGATTCGTACAATTTTGCCATACATGAGGGGTTTTTTAATCGATTTTAGAAAAGTAGGGGGACGAGCATTAAATACACCAAACTCGAGGGGGCTAGATATAATTCACCCTAAATTTTAATTATAAAAAAATATTGTTTTCATTAGTTGATTTTGTGAATATGATCGAAACGAACATATAACTCATAGGAGATGATCGCTATCTGGTGCATATTATTTTATTTTCTAAAATATTTGGAAGGACACAAATTATTCTCACAAGCAATGCCACAAACATAAATTGCCACAGAGACAAATTTGGATAACAATAGACATTTTGAAGTGAACATCGAACTGTGGTAAGAAATAAAGTTAATTCAACACTCTTCCAAATCTACACTTCAAGTTGGATGTGATAAATATGGTGGCATATGACACTTCAATATTAATGCAGTAAGTCGAGCTAGTTCTTTTTGTGTAGAACTATTCAGATTGATGCAATTACTGCAAACAGTAAAGACCTCTTAATCAGAGGTCAGGTGAGTTATTGTTATGCCAAGTCCTTCCTTGTTATAGAACCATTAAGCTTTAGCTATTTTGTTCAACAACATTAGGCGCCGTATGCAGACCACAATTGAAACTCATTGCTGACTTGTGTATTTTATAATGATATCGATCCCACATCGAATGGGATGTGGAATTTTTAGTTTTGAACATGAACATCTTTTACTTTCTTTGTTGCTGAGTTCGATTAGGCATATTTCTAGAAGTTGTAATATTATTGCTGATTAGATTAGTTGTAACACTTGATTACAATTTCTTTCCCGTGATTACATTGAACCGCATCTCAAGATTTTGATATACATCTTTCTGCACATTTTTTAATTAATATAAAGTAGTATGTATTTTTTCCTTTGACATATGTGGATTCTTCTCTTTTCAACACAACTATCTGGTTCCACCATTGGCAACCTCCTTCTGACGGCACCTCCTTTTGACGGAGAAGAATCAGAAGGTGGTAGTTGAACTACGGCGTCCGTATGAAGAAGATGACCTCTTCATTGACAACATCTCACCTCAGTGGATTACTCTGATGTTATTAACATAATAAAATTATTAGATTACTCTGATTTTATTAATCTTCTACCACCATTAGTCACAAATGCCACCAATTGGGTCCAATCAAGATTCAGCCATATTGATGGCTGGTAAGATCAATTTTAGTCAATCCTAGATTATGGATTTAGGTATTACTAACCATATTGTGTACAATTGAGCCCATCTGATCAATCTCGCACTGAAATCAATCAAAATTCCAAATGGTGATGAGGTTTCCGTCGCTAGTATGGGTGATGTCCAACTGAGTTCAAAATTCTTTTGAACAATGTGTTGCACTTTCTGTTATTTCATTGCAATTTGTTGTCTACGAGTAAATTAATAAGAGACCTCAATTATTCAGTAATCTTTTATGATGATCGATGTGTGATTCAGAAATTAACTTCGAGGAACTTGACTGAAGTGGGTAGGCAACATAATGGTTTATACTATTTCGAGGATATGGGAAAAGGGCATGTGCTTTCGGCTGGATCAAGTTTGGATGTCAAAGGTGGCATCGCCGTCTTGGTCATATTCCTTTTGATAAGATGAAACGCATTAGTTTATTTAGCACTTTGAATATTTCTAAAGTCTCAAGAAATTGTGATTCTTGTTTACGTGCGAAACAAACTTGATTACCTTTTTTGAGCAGTAATATTAAATCCGGTAGTTATTTTGATTTACTCTATTGTGATATTTGGGGTTCGTATTGGATTGCCTCGACAACTGGGCTCACTATTTCTTAACAGTTGTTGATGATTTTAGCAGAGGAATATGGACACTCCTAATGGGATTTAAGTCTGAAGTTGTGCAATATTTGAAGATGTTTTATGCAATGGTAACCAATCAATTTGGTGCAAAGGTCAAGGAAATTGGGACTCACAATGAGGCAAATTTTGGATCAAATGAAATAAGACAATACTATAAGGAACACAATATAATCTTGTAGACATCTTTCCCATACACCCGTAGCCAAATAGGGTTATTGAGCGCAGCCATTGTCACATCTTAGAAATGGCTCAATCATTGAGATTCTAAGCTAATACACTGATTCGACTCTAGGGAGAGTATGTACACACTGTCACTTACCTAATTCATCGCTTGCCATCACGAGCCATCTAGAATAAGATGACTTATGGAGTGATTTTTGGTCGATTGGCTGATTATGACCATCTTCAGACATTTGGTTATCGCTTACATGTACAATCACACAAGGATACACAAGTTTGATGAGCAAAGTCATTCTTGTGTCTTTATAGGTTATCTTTTCAATCAAAATGGATACAAGCTATATGATCCTCAAAGCTGCAAGTTCTATATATCTCAAGACGTGGTCTTTGATGAGGATTTTTCCTTTCAATAAATGGAAAGAGCCTTCGTCTATACATACTAAAGAAATGAGAGATGTTGTGCCTCCCCTTACAGATGATTTGCCCCCTATTCATGGGAATCATAACCCTAGTCTTTGTCAATCTCATGATAATTCTCCAATTGAGGCACCATTTTATGAAGCTATTAAAGATTCAAATCACTAGGTACGGACTCTCCTTCAACTGATCAATCCACAATATAGAGTGAAACACTTCCACGACTTAGTGAAAGACACCGTCAAGTACCATCTCATCTTAAAGATTATAAAGTAATGCTTCCTCCTTCACTTATTCCTATTTTGACTCAACCACCATCTCTTCCTTGCTCCACCCTATTGAGTAATTCAATTTTATACCCTTGACTCAATTCCTCAGTTATAAACATTACCCACACACTCATTAGGTATATTTAAGTACCCTAAGTTCATATTCAAAGTCTCAATCTTATCACGAAGCCGTCTAGCATCAGTGCTAGGTCATAATGATATAGAAAGAGATCTCTATACTTGAGTCTAATGGCACATGGATGCTTACTCAATCACCTCCAAAACAAAATATCGTGGATTATAAGTGGGTGTGTAAAATCAAATTTAATCTGGATGGATTAATTGAGCAACACAAGGCACAACTTATGGCGCAAGAATTTAAGCAAATTGAAGTGGTATATTATCATGCAACCTTTGCTCTCGTCGCCAAGATTGTCTCTGTTCGTTGTTTGCTTGTTTTCACTATCAAGCAGGGTTGGATGTCAACAATGCATTTTTGTATGGTGATTTGATCGAGGAAGTATATATGAAGGTTCCTCTGAGTTTTGCTCACCCTGAAGATTCGCACGTTTGCCAATTAAAAAAATTGTTATATAGGTTGAAGTAGGCCTCTAGTTCATGGTACAACAAATTGATTATTTTCTTATTACAGTTGAGATTCAAGGGATTGAGGGCGGACCATGCCACGTTCATCTTCCAACAAGAGACCAAGGTTCTGATTCTTCTGGTCTACGTGGACGATATAATTCTTATTGGTGATCACACTCTAATGCTGTAATCGACAAAGGGGTATCTTCATAGTCAATTTGGAATAAAAATAAAGGACCTTAGTACTCTAAAGTACTTTCTGGAAATTGAGGAAGCCACAACGTCAAAGGGTCTATCCAATGACATAATTGAAGTTGCAAAAACAAACACACATCACCTAACAACATTCTTATTCTTTTTATTTCATCACGAGACTACCTCTTGGTAGTCCAATTATTATTACAACATCCAGCTTTAATTTTGTTATTGCATACTATTTCTTGCATATGATTCCATATCCTGGAGAGGCGCCTCCAGAGCAATTCAAAGCTGGGTAGTCCCCTTTCTGATGGATGCCTTTGCCATTTGAACCAGCAGCCTCACCGGAAAACACACAAGACTTGCAATCCGAGGAAGTAAGAGATGGAGTTTTGTACTTGTCATGGTCTCCCAAAGTTGGCATCTCCGTCCCAAACTTCGCATTATTCTCGAAATTTGGCTTGTAAGTCCTCCCAAGCACCCCATCAACTTTAGGTGACAAGTGAGAAAACCTAAATTGGACTTCCAAATGTGCAAAGCTATCATTTTCTGGGATTTGGTAGTTGTGTACTAAATTATCCTTTTTGGTAATTGGCACCACGTTGACCATAATCTCAGCTTTATCCACCAATGTCACTATTGCGTTGTTCCTGCTTGATATCCTCTCCACTTTGATGGTAGCATCTGGTGAGTACCACTTGGCGTGGTTCCTTCCAGGTTTTACAATGTCTTGGCCATTGTAGGTGAACCTATTAAAAAAGCAGACAGAGATTTTGATCTGAATCATATCAAATAACATCGTAATTAAGAATATTTCATCAGTAAATGTAGACTCTAATGACCAAAAACTAACAAAACTTTTAAGGAAAAAGTTAAAAGTTTTGTGTCCTCCTTTCGTCTTGCTATGACTTCATAGTGAGAAATTATTTGAACCAATTAAAATGTTTGCGTAAATTCACAGAGTAATAATTAAAATTTGATTTTAAAATACACGAATTAATTTAAATTAAACTTTCAAAATAACCTGATTATCGAACAAACCTTAGGTGGTCCACTTGTTGATCCCAAGTGGGTGTCTTGGTTGCCTCAAGGGTGAAGACGTGAGAGTTGAAGATGATCCCTAGGGCTTGTATCCAGGTGAAGTCTCGGGGCCTGCCAGCTGGCCTATGACCAATGAAACGGCCATTGATTTGGAGGTCGGTGTCCGATACCAAGTTGAAGGTCTCATTGCTTCTTCCATGGAAGTAGAAGACGACTCCATCTCCGCCGACGAAACGAGGGTCGTAACATGCCGCTCCCAGGGAGTAGCAACTTGGTCTACGATCTAGCACAAGAAATTTTATAGTAAAGTAATTAGATGACGTTAGAATTCTCGATATCCAACGCAAACTTTATGGCAGTAGCGAGAAAGAAATAATAGATAAGGTATCTTACAGCGGCACGTAGCTTGGCATAGCGGGGAATCACAATCTATAAAGCAAGCTTTCTCGGAATCATGGCCGTGCTCGTCCGGGTAGATGTACGGGCATTGGCTAGGGCATGATATCCATCTCCCGAAGCACCGGCTCCCGAGATTATTACACTGGAATATCTGCACCTTTTTAATCTCATCTGAAAAAACACACACAAAGCATTAGATATCCGTTGCACTTGTCCTAATAGTGCAAAGACATTGTATGAATTGACGAAAGTCCACGTATTTGCTTACCCCAGCAAGATGTCTGGCAGGTCGGATGGTGACAATCAAAGAGGCAGGTCTGGAGGGCTGCGGGATCATCGGTGTGCAGGTTCGGACATAAGGTTGGACAGATAAATTCGGTACAATGGGGTTGGCCAGGTGGGTAACCACACTCCGCGGCGCTGATGTTGATCGCCTGAGCTTGTTTCGCCGTTATCATGAACCATACAAACGCCGCGAGGAGGAGCTTGGAATTTTGGATTCGGTTGTTCATTTTTACAGAGAGTTATTTATGAGAGAATGTGGTTTGGTGTGGAAGGATTAAACCCAATTAGCCCATTTTATATGGTTGATTGAGGTGTCGGTTAAAGTGCCTCCGAGGTAGTTTCTCGTGTTGCTGCCAATAGTAGTTTGCTAAGAAATGTGCTGCCTTCTTTTGCTTTATGAAAAGTGGATAGGAAAAGGATTGTTACTTTCTATTATGGTATGCATGGAACATCAATGTGATTCATTTGAGCAATAACGTGATTAAATGGACTATTATATTTGAGATTTTTTTTTAATTTGATTTTGGGTTAAATTTCACGAATAGTAAATACATCATTGAGAAAATTGCTATTAAATAAGATATTACGTCAGCTCTTACATGCTTTGTCTCTTTCTTATGATTGCATATTAGAAGTTGAGAAGGTCGTTCATGAGCAAGCAAACATTGAAGGCAAAGAGCGATGCTTGCAGTGAGTTTTTTCTTCATGTGCTTCGCGCTAATCAAGCTGGTATCGGCTAGAGTTTCGACGTTATTAGGATCGCAACAGTCGGATAAATTTATGCTTATATTTCCGCAATTTAACACCTTAAGTTCTCAACTTCTTTTTGGTTAGCACCAAAATGATGCAGGTGAGCTCTGATCCCAATTAGCATCAATTTTTATTAGTCACATTTAATTTCAATACCATCTTGGGGGCTAGCTGAGTTAGCCAAGACTCAAGAAGAGTACAAATATATACCTTCCCCAGTTAGTGCAGGGATAGGGGCAAGTCACATTTAACTTTGTAGCAAAGATTTATTTTTTTTCCTTTGATTGTCTAATTTATATAGCTATAGAAAGGGTAGGAGTTGGATATATCCCTCAAAAAATTCTAAGAGTTGGATTTCATATTCCCATGCAATGTAGCTTTTTCCATTTGTAAAATTTCAAACTATATCCTCTGGACATAATATGGAAAACATGGGAGGTTACATAATTTTTTCGCCACATCTCATGGTATTCGGATACTATACTCTCGTGTTTAATTTTTTAAGAAAAGGTTAGAGCATTTGAATACATGAATTTTGAGATGTATTTATTATCTATCAAGATGTTATGTCAAATGTATACAGAATATGTTACACTTATCACATGGTTAAGTTATACGGTCTTCTAAAAATGCAAAAAATATTTAACTGTTTAAAAAAATTTAGATGGGTAATAATAGCACAAATTTTTTAAATAATGACCTTACATTTTTCTATTATTTTGTATCAGTCAAAAATTTTAGAATTTCAAGGTTTTTCTCGTCGCATAAACATAGTAAAATAAATTTTCAACTATAATATATTAATATTTACCTCCGTATGAAAATCTTATCCGATTTTTTCGGGCCCTGGTGTTTTGTCTTTTGCCCAAAAGTACAAGCATCTTGAGATGTTAGTGAGCTTTCCTGGGATTGTTTTTACTCAACTTATTGAAAAATATATATGATCCTAAAATAATTGTAGAATAATTATAAAGTACGCGTCACGTCTAAAACTGGAATGCCTTTTTCATAGTAGTATTCTTTTTAAATATTGTATGTGTCACATAAGTATTTGTCTTCCTTATTTAATAGTGGTTACTTAATAGTCGACTTTCCTAAAACAGAAAGGACGGCGACATTTTTCCCATGCCCTAAACTTCTGGAGATTTGTCCTTCTCAACTTCTGTATAAGAACACCTTGAAGAGTAAAAATTGTAATATGGAGTTGATACATATACCACAACATAAATTATAAAGTTGTAGATATACTTCTCAACTTCGTATGACAACTTTAATCAACTTAGTCGAGTTCCGAAGTAAAAATTTGTAGTGCCCGAACCAAAATATATTAAAATAATTTTTTACAAAAATATTTTATTATGAATTTAGAACTAGTAATTTCTCATATACCAAATCATCATAACTTAAACAAATAAAAAATCTATGTCAATATCATTTTAGTAGACGTGGTACACACGTGAAAACCTAAATATTCGAAAAACAAATTACAGACACTAATCTGAAAGAAAACCACAAGATTTTATCTTTATCTTCTAAACTCTAAAGTGCTAGAAACAAGATATTTAAATATAATTTTCTCTATATTCCATGTAATTGCCTGTTGGTTTCTATTTAATGTATTAATGGAGAGACGAGACGGACGAAAAACACCGAACGAATATTCGGAAAACAAAAACCTTCCGGAGGTTACACGCGCCCGCACGCGCTCGCTTTCCCCAAGACTTACGATTCCCCCCCTCAGCCCTACCTCCTCCCGAGTCCCTCCACTCCCGTTTCTCTCTCTTCCGGCGCCGCCCCGTCTAGAGAGAGAAAAAATAATCCAAAGGAGGAGGTAACCGCCACTCATATGTTATACGGTGTCGTTTTGATGTCTTGTCATCGCGAGGGATGGAGATTCAGAGCCTCGACCCCCGCCAACGGCACCCCCTCCTCGTAGCCACCTCCCTGACCGTTCTCTCTCTCCTCGCGGCAGTTTTTCTCTTCCGCTTCCGCTCCCGTTCCCGCAAGCCCCGTCGCGAACTCGACACCGGCGAGATGGCCGTTGCGGAGAGGCAGACCGGCGCGTCGATGATGGAGCAGCTGGTGCCGGAGATTACTACGCACGCGCTCAGCTACCTCGACTACCCCAGCCTCTGCCGCCTCTCCATGACCAATTCCCTTATGCGCAGGGCTGCCAACGACGACAACGCCTGGAAGACTCTCTACCACAAGGTCAGATTGTTTTTTTTTTGTTTTTAGGGAAATTAAGAATTGTTTGGAGTTTCGGCGGTTTAGGTTTTTTAGTATTCAAACCCTAACGAGGTGGAGTTTGTCTGTTTGGTTGGTTTCGGGGTTAGGATTTTACGGTGGAGCAGGGCAGTGTGACGCCAGTGAACGGGTGGAAGGCGTACTACGCAGCGACCAGGGCCGTCGTTAATGTGAACAGGCAGTTCTTTAGCATAATCCGGGAACGGTCTCTCCCTGCCATGAGTAGTCTGTGGCTCAATGCGGATTACGTCAAATGCATCCATGCCACCGGTGAGCGTTTCTCCGGGTGAGTTGCTCTTACTTATTGGCCGATTTTCTTGAAGCTGTTTTGTCTAGAATGTTTGAGGTAGAACTAGGATAACTTTTGAATTTGATTAGTAGGAAGATGTTTTTGTTGCTCGTGTTCATGCTTTAGCCTATTTCTGGTGGGACTTGATTTATTAATGGTTTAGCGAGATTGATGTTCTTGATGCATTTTTCTTTATTTGATTGCTTCATTCTTTGCTGGTGCTTCCGGACTAATCATTTTTGCTAGTTCATAGTTGTCATCTTTGGAATTTTAAGCTGGGCTTGGTTTGTGGCTGGTTACGAGATGCATAATCTTGTTTAATGGCTGATGGCATTCCATTGTCCATGAGATGGGACACATGCCCATCTGTATGTTTTAATGGAAGGCATTTGATTACCATTGTGGTTACCACCTATTATGCAAAACAAATGCCGACATTCCCCTTTATAGAGTAAACTAAAAGTTCAAGAGATCCAATCCATGGCATGGTCAAACATTCGATTTTTCAGGAAAAAAGGAGGAGTACATCTCTTCTTTCCCTGCTTTACGGCATTGATTTCCCTAGAAAATACTTTGAAATCACCTCCCTTTTCTACAGTTAAGATCCTACATTATACAGAACACTAAAGTTAGTCGGTGGAGTTTGCGCAGCTTTTCCAGTGTGAAAAATGGAACAAAAAAGGTTAATGGAAATCTTGTAAGGATTTCAGGGTGAGAAAGTTGACTGATCTTACTTCATTTGTCTTGATGTGTTCTCAGAGTTCAGATTCTTGCTTTGATAATATGTTGAAAGCCTATGTTGTTGATGTGAAATCAAGGCTGAATGTGTCCATATGCAGCTGAAAAGTGTGTAGACTTAGGAAGGCTTTGGTTATACCCCTCGGTTTATAGGATCATTGAAACCATTGCCTTGATTCTGCTAGTCCCGATTACTTTTCTTGAAAAAGATATATCCATGAAAATCATGGAAAAGAAATTAGTCAAGTGGGATTGAGGTTAATTCATGGTTGACAGTTTTGAGTGTTAATGTTGAAAAATATGCATTTGGTAGTTCTAGTAAATGGAAGAATACAAGGGCACAAAGGGAAATTTATATTAAAAAAATTGGCATGTTACATTTTTGTCACTATTGTTTCAATTCCATATTTCTCATGGTTGTGTATTTTGGGTGCATGAATTGCATTTCCATTATGGTGACTGCTGTATTCCGCAAACATCGTTTTTCTTTGTTTTCCACTGGTGCTGGGAGATGGGAATGTCTTAATAACTTATTTGCATGCTGCAGTTCATCTTTTAAATGAAAGTAGCATGTGTATTCAAGGACAAAAGCTAATATGTGATGCATTGCTTGTATGGAGTTATGTTTGTGTATTAAACTTTGGCTCATTTCACTTTATCAGATTCACTGATTCTTCTTAATTTTCTAGTTGAGTTTAATTGCCAGTATCTTCTAGTCTTGAACTTAGATGTGCGAGTATTGTTCTCCCGATACTAGTTTGGTCATAATCTTAGTATTTGGACACACCTTTTCAATTTTTTATCCATAAAACACACTTTTGTTGATTAGTCAGATATGACTTATTTGGATGTCAACTGAGAATTTTTATTCCATTTTTAATCATTTCTAATCTACAGAGATATCCATGCCCATGCAGGTACAATGCTGTAATACAAAGTTGGCAAATGGCACTTAATTGGGACCATGGAGCTGACTTCCAGCTACGGGATGTACGGGCAAGGGTGCTGACAGACATGGCTTGGGTTACGATGATAGCATATTACGATGTCGACTCGGGACCTTTTCACATCACTAACGTCTTTGAATTCCACAACGGGCAGTGGCGTATGGTTCACCACCACAGCTCTGTGGACGAGGAAGCGGTAGATCAACATATTGTGCATGGATAGGAGGAGAGAAGAAAAAAGATACAAAACGATAAATTATCAACCTCTTGCCAGTAATGGCATTAGTTAGCGGGATCAGGTTTCATGGATTACCATCGTGATCAAATGAGAAATCACGGTTAAAGCGTGGCCCGTCAAGAGTTTCTTTCTTTAGGGAATTAGGCATCGGCTTTTATTTTCTTTCGAATTTCAGCCTTGTTTATCTTTGCTGATTTGGCTAACTCCATTTTTTTTTTCTTAGAAACAGAGACATGTGTCAATGGCATGACTGGGCAGGGCACACAAGATGAATAGGCAGAATTGTACATTGAATTATTATTGTGCCCGTTTGATTTGCCTGGGAGAGGCCTCAATGAGCATGTATTTATACAACAGGTCATGGTAGGGCTTGTTTATGAGTCTCTAACCACCTGGCTTGTCGCCACCATTTTGCTCTTGTACCATTGTTCATGGCTTGAGTGTGGTAGTCATACTAAGCAAAAGACGTGGTCCGACTCGAATAGATATTAGTAAAATATGTTTTGAGTAATTGACACAATAGATTCCGTTTTTTTTAAATATATGATTATTTTTCTTTGAACTCCAGAAAAATCTATTCAATTTTTCTTATTCTTCTTTTTCTAAAAAGCTCAATTTGAAAATTTTAATCCCCTCCCTCCTTCATAAAAAAGTTTATTTGACGTTACGACGACAATCCTTATTAAGAAACTTTTTGTCTCAGTATAATTTAAAGAATGGATCAAACTGATGATCCGAAGGGTTAGAAGTTAGAACGGCTGAAACATTTGCTGTCTATACTTTTCTACACTTGTGGTTTGTTATTGAATTTTGAACAAACATAATAACAAGGTTCCATGGTCTAGCGGTTAGGACATTAGACTCTGAATCTAGTAACCCGAGTTCAAATCTCGGTGGAACCTTAATCTTTTTTTTCCATCAATTCCCTTTCCTTTCCTGTGCCCAACGCAAAGCCAACTCATAGTGGCCGTTATCCATTCTCCTCCCTCCCTTTCTCTAATAGAGAGGAAGCAAATACCTGAGAGAGTTGGAGGGTGGGTCTGAAAATGGCGACCACCCATCATCTTCTCTCTCTTCCTACTCCTTGCTCCCAAACCCTTCTCGTGTCACGACCAAACTCTCCGGTCCTTCCTCGACACGTGGCATTTGGCTCTTCTTCACTCCCGCACACTATCGCATTCCCTAGTGCCACCAACTCGAGGGGTCTTATCCACCCCACTCTTCCCCGTGCCTCTACTTCTTCAGCTCCTTTGGTGGATGTTGATCTTCCTGCTTCATCTCAAGAACTTGGCAATGACCAAACCCCATTTAGGTGCTTACATTTGCTTGCTCCTGCTTCTCTTTGCGCTTAGACCCATCAGAGATATTGCTATGTTTGCACCAAAGACCCGTGCTTTTTCTTGTTTCCTGCTTGTTTCGGGTCTTCGGACCTCAAAGTTTCTATCTTGGTTCGAAATTCTGTGCCTTTTTTGCTTACATTGTAAGTAATGATGGTTTAGTTTGTGGATTGGACTTAGAAATGAGTTGTTGCTGTGTGCGTCACACTCTTTGATCGTTTGAAGCGGGCCAGGTTTACCATCTTAACTCACGATACCTTGCTTTGCAGCGGGTGTAAGACATGTGGGCGAGAGGAAACAGAAAAAGGGTGCAATGGTGAGGGACGAATCCAAGGTGGGATCGCGACAGTGCCAGGATTTGGTTGGTGGCCGATTAAGGCTTATCGGCCGTGTCCTGGTTTTGTTGCATCTGGTGGTAGGTATAGACGGAAAGGGCAAAGCATGGACGAGGTTGCCTCCGGGAGAGGGGGGAAAGGAGCTTCTGCAGGAATCGATGGTGATGTTCGGACAAGGTAAACCTGTTGGTTTTCCACTAGGAAGTTTGTCTTCTGATAATGTCTCCTGGGACAGAGTATCCTGCATGACAACTAAGTTGTACTGATTTCGATTTGTGCAGGAAGAAAAGAAAAGATCAAAGGAAGTCTAAGAGATGATATCTGGTTGAAGATTAGCTGACCTGATGATCCAATAATTTCTGATTAAGGGGCGAATCCCTTCAACTTTTTGAAGGCCAATACTGGTTCTGGTTCATATTCACATGAACATTTTTTCCATTACAATTATCTTTGATGTATTCTTGTATTTTGATTGTCGTCCATGCACCGTGTTTATGAGTTCCAGCTTTTGAATGTATTTATTTCTACCCATTATGCAGTTACCTATATTTCTGTCTAGTCAATTCATTTTGAAGATTAGATATAACAACACCTCCGATGTTGTGTTGGTTGCAACTTCAATTGACAATGAACAATGTGCTATATTAGACTTCAGATCTTGCTACAAATATTTGTAGATAAAAGACTTCAGATCTTGCTACCAAAAAATTGTCAACTTTGGCAAGAACACTTGCACTTGCCCGCACGAGAGAGATGTCAAATGTTTTGAATGAATTTTGTTTGAGTGAGTCCTAAGTACGCCTAGCCATTGCTTTGAGTTTCAGATAACATTCTATAAATTCATGGTATGTACTTGTAGGAAAAAAAAGAGAGTAGCAATTAGTCAAAGTCTTTGCCCTATGTCTTTGTTTACCCCTCTTATATAGTATCCAATTCACATTTCATTAGTTGATTTGAGGTAAATATGTTTCCTTCTTACTTTATTGTGCTGCTAGTATCTACAGAATTTCATCATTTCAGATTAGGTATTTTGCATTTGTATTGTAGGATGGCAAAGTCGATGAATTGCTGTGATATTTATAAAAGGTAAGAAGTACAAATATTTATATCGTGTCACAACTCTCATGACATGACCACTTTATTCCAATAGAAACCATTTTGGCTAGCCAACTTGATAGGCGCTCCTACCAGTCTTTTATTCCGTGACCGTCATGCTTTAGCCTTCATTTGATTCTGAACCATGATTTTGAAGAAATTGGTCAGAGTCGAGCTGATCAAATAAAGGGGAGTACTAGAATTAACTTACGTGTCGCAGTTGATCGTCTTGGAGGTGGGAAAATCCATTGCAACTTTGCAGGCTCTGGGGAGAGATGAAGCTGAATCTTGCTTAATGTTGGGCATGGCCGCAGCAGCCGCTTTGAGGCAGCTACATGCAGCCCGTCTATCGTCTACAGTCGGAGTGATCGTCTGCAAACTCCTCACTCCATTGCAACACTTTTCCGAAGGACTTCCTCCTTCGGTGATGAGGTAGGACATGCAGTCAGTCAAGCACTGGTCGACTTGACCGCAGCTGGCAGCCTCTCCGGGCTTCACCACGAAGTGAGCCACAGCCAACACGACCAACATACCAAGGACAAGACCCTTCATTGTCTAGCTGAAACTGAGTAAGTAACTATTATACTATTTGTAATTTCTAAGCTGCTTTCTGCTGTAACTATCTTGAGCTGGTGCTTTGAACCGAGCATCCGATCTATGTATTTATAGGGCCCTTTGGGTAGTAAGGCTTGTTTATGGCTCAACAGAATCCAGTTAGGTTGTTTTGGGCCTTTTGGCTTATGTTCTTTTGTATGTGTCATCCTCTTGTCGAACTTATGATAAGGAACTTAGGCATGGTGACATCTTCCCCTAGCTGTCTTTATGTTTTCAGCTTTTTGTGCTGGGCAGTTGAGAGGCATGACCTTTTGCATTCTGTGATAATTGGTGATGTATGTGATTTCTTGTGTGAGCATAAAGTTTCTTGCATTAATGGAGGATAAACAACATTCTTACATCGCTGAATTATGAGTCACTATCTTTGGAATCTTAACGAGAAAATGTTCTTTCCCGGTATGGAATTTAACTTGACGACATTATCTTTACCATGCAATCTTTCCTTAAATCAAGTTAAGAAGTTGTTAAAAGCCAGAACTTTTCCTGGGTGGTGCAATTTTTCAAGCATTTTCCCTTTTAGTGTAGTTTACATACATTTTGTTGAGAGGGTCTAGGTCATTGGCATGCTCTCGAGCGTATAGACACCCCAAATTTTGGCGACTAGATGGTCGAGGAATAGCTCAAATTGGCTAGAGGATTGTCGTTAGGAAGATGGAGCTAATTGAAGATCATAATAACGCAAGTGGTGAGCAAAATTCTGAGGAAAAACAACATGAAAACGATGGTTGTGCACAGCTTTGGAAGGTCGCAGTTAAGAGGCTGGAAATGGGCCTCAGTCACCACCAGCATAAAGCCTTCGTCTACCTTGTCGTCAAGTACTTCCTCAACGAGAAACCTCAATCCTCCAGTGGCAAAGGCTTCAAGAAGAGCCACTTATACAATGTCGCTGTGGCGATGATTCAGAACTACAGGGAATTGGCGTCGGTTTCAACAAGTAGTCCTCTGTGACGGGGCTAGCAAGGAGCTTGTAAAGGTTGTTTAGCATTAACTCTAACTCACATTAATGTATAGGAATCATTGAATAAAGCTTTATTGTTCTTGCCAACTGCTTGTCTATTTATAAATGTGCATGTTTGAAATAACTTATTTGGAACAGTAAGTAATGGATTCCATTAGTATGCTATCTACTTCTTCGGATATGGATACTGATCCAATTGTAGATAATATATTATAGTAATCTGCTATTTGTTAATCTGATGTGCTATCTGCTAAATTTTAATTTGCTATCTATCGGTGAAGTACACAAATAAGTAGTCGATTTTTCACTCTGAATTTAGTGGCTAGGTTTGTTAATTCATGCAAGAGGGTTGCGATATAATGTGTGCCAGTGTCGTGCTGTTGATTGATATACACAATTCCTGGCTTGATGACAGCGACATTTGTAACTGTGAAGTAAGTGCTAGATTCCATCAAGCACATCTTCACGAGGCCTGGTTATGACTCCTTTGGATCCTGATATGCAAATGAATTATGTCTTTATGCTCTCCTGATCCAATTTTGCGTCTTTCTTTTGATGAAAATGACTTGGTACAAAATAACAGCCGTTTAGGAGCTTTTCCTGAACTTCTTTTTTGTTGCATAGTAGTTTTTTTCTGAACTGGCACCCTGTAAACTTTGATTTCGCAGGTGGATGTTATATTTGACATGGAAATTAGCGAATGTAGTTTCTGCCATTCAGTGATATCTAGAGGTTTTTTTAAATTGCAATTTTAACCAGCTCTAATCATATAAGTTCAGAAATTCATCTGAGAACTGATGCGACAATGGAGTTTAACCATGTCGTTCTGTGACTACACCTGCTTTTAATTATTTGACTTGTTAGCTTGTTTGTGTATCTTGCTCTCTTGGCCGAGATGCCGGAGAATCAATGTCTGGTCTTTCTTCTTTCTGTTATTTGTCATTCAATTCACAGTTCATTAGTTGATTTGAGTATTTGAGTCCTTCCTTTTCCTTTTATGCTAGTACTGCTGAGTACATTTGAGTCTCCATTATTTCATGTATGGCATATTTCATTTGCATTGTACTATCACATATATATTCACTAATATGATATTAAATGTCTCTGGTTTATTAAAATTGGAAGTACAAATAGGTAAATTGTGTCACGACTATCATGACGCAAATCACTTTATTTGAACATAGACCATTTCGGCTAGCCAACTTGGTAGCACTCCTACCGGAGTCTTTTATTCCGTGATTTTCTTGCTTTGGCCTTCAGTTGATGCTGGAACCATGATTTGGAAGAAATTTGTTAGAGTCAAGTTTATCGTATTATTAACAAGGCAAGGAAATGGATTCCTGCTTAGATGACTGTATCTAGAAAGAAGAAGGTTGCTTAAAAGAACTTACGTGTTGCAGTTGATTGTCTTGGATATGGGAATATCCATTGAAACATTGCATGTTCTGGGAAGAGATGAAGCTGAATCTTGCTTAATGTTGGGCATGGCCGCAGCAGCCGCTTTGAGGCAGCTACAGGCAGCCCGTCTATCGTCTACAGTCGGAGTGATCGTCTGCAAACTCCTCACTCCATCGCAACACTTTTGCGAAGGAATGCCTCCTTCTGTCGTGAGGTAGGACATGCAGTCAGTCAAGCACTGGTCGACTTGACCACAGCTGACAGCCTCTCCGGGCTTTGCCACGAAGTGAGCCACAGCCAGCACGACCAACATAGCAAGAACAACACACTTCATCGTGTAAAATGTTATACTATCTCACTCTGTAACTTCTGAGTTTGTATTTGCTGAACTCTCTTGTGTTTGGTGCTCTGAACGGACCGTCGTGTCGAGGTATTTATAGGGACCCTTCGGTCACGATGTTTGTTAATGGCTAACAATAATCTGTTGGGTTTGTTATAGTTTGCAGACCTGTGTGTGTCATTTGCTTGTCCGAACTTGTGATGCTTGTTTTTTCCTAGCCGTCTTTGAGGTTTCAGCGTTTTTGGTTTCTGGTGATTAAGTGGAAGGTGTCTTGCACGAGTATAAAGTGGCTTTGCATTAATGTAGAGGCTAAATTCTTACGTCGCAGTTTTCTGTTTTTAGAGAAAAAATAAAAGGGGCCATAATTAATGAGACTCGGTTTTTCATTATATAAAAAATCCCTTAATAAGTATTTACATCTTTGGTTTCTTACTTTTTCTTTTTTCTCATATATAATTGGCCTTTATTCTTACTGTTATTTTTACATGGGGGATGCGAATGGAGAGGGAGGTGGAGATGGGGCTGGCTACTCGGGAGGACACCTCGGAGTCAATTGGAGGGGGGAAACATAGGGACCTAGTTCGTGGAGAAGAAAATCGCGAAGTACTAGGGCCAATTCCAGAAGTAATTAAGGAGTTTTTTTCTGTTTGGTGTTACTATTCACCTAAAAATTACCAAAACGGTGCCCCACGCACGTTATTTCTTTTTTGGTGTTTGGCGTTTTTTTTTTCGTCTACTGTGTCAATAGACGGGTTGCTAATCCGTCTATACCAATAGACGGGTTCGTGGACCATATATACATAGACGGCTTCCAAACCCGTCTATTGGTTGGAGCGCGTCGTTTTCCCGTCGTCTGAACCAATAGATGGGTTTGGAAGCCGTCTATTGGTTATCTCGACATCGCGGGTCCAGCAATCTGAAAGAGCCGCTGTGGATGTTCGTCGGAGATTTCTTATCCACCAATAGACGGGTACAAAAACCGTCTATTGGTTATCCAGCATCGCAATCGCGATTAGCGATTTCGATGGGTGTCCGGAGATTGCCTGATCCACCAATAGACGGGTTTTGTACCCGTCTATTGGTCAAGCTGATTTCTATAAATACAACGCCTCTCAGCCGAATAGAAACACCAACAAACCCGAAAAAACTCAAAAATTTTCAAATTTTGAACGCGAAGATCAAAACAGGAGCGAGGGAGTCGAAGCTTCGAGCGGAGGTACAATTATGTTCATTTTGTTGTGTTACATAATTAATTAGTTGTAATTGTTATTATTAATTTCTTTAGAATTTTTGGTTTTATGGATTATTATGGTAATGAAGATTTAGAATTGTACACTAGTTTTGACTGTTGATTTTATGGATTACGATGTATTTGAATACGTGGAATGTTGTTATATTAGTAATGAGTGGAGGATTAGATGTTGAGCAGGAATGGTATAAATGTTCATTGAATGGATTATGATTTTGACCCTAGTTATGACCGTTGATTTAATGTATTACGATTTTTATGTGTTGATTATTGTTATGTTAGTGATAATTACTAGGTAATGTTATCAGAGTCGTTGAACCGATGCTTGAACTAGGCACAAGTTTTATTTGAACACTTTTTATTGTTAAATTTTTTTATGTAGATATATGTAAGAATGTCTCGGCGAATTGTACGAATTATTGTCAAATATGATGGAGAAATTACGGAAAATAGGCAAACTGGTTTTGAGTACGAGGGAGGATGTGCAGTGAGGTTAAAGTTTCATGAAGATGTGTTGACGTACAAGGTGTTACACCAAAGAGTGGTTCAAAAAGTCTCATTTGATGATAACGAAGAATTAAAGTCTTTGATATTTAGATGTCTCGTAGCTTCAGGAAAGTTTCGCCAGATTACTATTGCAGAAGAGGAAGACGTAGCGAATATGTTACGGTACATGGTAGGCATTTACGGGGTGGAGAGTAGGGAAATTTCTCTAGAGCTAATTGTGGAGAAGAGCATATGTGAAGCGTGGAGCCAAATTCCAGCAGAAGAAAGCCAGTCGGATGAAGAAGCTGACATAAGCTTCGACCCAAGTATGCCATATGGAAGCACGAACCTGGACTCGGATTATGACGAAGAAGAAGAGGAAGAAGAAGAAGAGAGCGACGAGGATGAAGAAGAGAGCGACGTGGAAAGTGAAGAAGAAGAAGAAGAAGAAGGAGAAGGAAGATTTCAGCTAGAACGGGAAGAAGAATCACGTTGGTATGCACAGCTACCTATTATTGAGCGTGATGTGGCAGCTATGACAATAAATGATGATCAATGGGGTTATGAACACTTCCAATTGTTCAGGGCTCTTGAAGGAATGCAGTTTATGGAATACCAAAAAAGAAGCTATTCGAGATATAAAGGCTTATGCACTGCAAGAGGGCCGAGAGTACATCGTGAAGGAATCAAGGCCCGATACTTATGCAGTTGAGTGGACGGAGGCGGACCGACGAGGAGGCGGGAGGCACAGAGGTGGACCGAGGAGGAGGAGAGGGAGGAGAGGGCGGCGGATTTTTGGGGAGGAAGGAAATGATGGAGTCGGGGAAGGAAATTAGGTTTTAACCGTCGTTCGAGCCAATAGACGGCTTCCAAACCCGTCTATTGGTACAGACGACGGAAAAACGACGCGCTCCAACCAATAGACGGGTTTGGAAGCCGTCTATGTATAGACGGTCCATGAACCCGTCTATTAGCAACTCGTCTATTGGCACAGTAGACGAAAAAAAACGCCAAACACCAAAAAAGGAATAACGTGCGTGGGGCACCGTTTTGGTATTTTTTTGGTGAATAGTAGCACCAAACAGAAAAAAAAACCCTAATTAAGAAAGGGGACGATCTAATCCCTAACCCTAACCGTATTCTCTTAATTACTCCTTATGAAATTATTATCAAAATCCAAATGAACTGAACTATTGGTCTCGTGACACCGAGAAATGCCCAATCTATAGCTTCCAAGTGAAGGTAGAATGGAAAACTCACGAGACTTATAATAGTGGCCAGAATGAGCTTATCATGCGAGAGAATGTCGGTACCAAAATCAATTATTTGCATGTTGGACATAGTGAAGATATACTGAAACAGGACTCATCATTCTATCAAGAAATTCTTGTTTGTATATTTCCTGGAGAATCTTCCTTTGAAGGAGAAGATACTCACGAGACATCATCCTAACCAAAACAACTCTTATTTGTGTATTTCTTGAAGAATCTTCATTTTTCACATATTATCATTTTGAGAACTTCAAATCGTTTGAAATCGTTATTAACTTTTTTTTCCATCTTTTCCGCCAACAATATCACACAATCTACCTACCAACCCAAAATGCTATTTTATCAACATATATAATTGGATAAATATATAAAAAATAAGAAAATCTCTATATGAAAGTGCTGATTAAAGCTAATCACTATTATGCTAAATACTTGGGTAAAATATGTAATGAACAATAAATATTATTCGTGGGGATATTCATACTTTTTTTGACAAACTTGTTATTCTTTATAAATATCTGTGGCACACATCAAGTTTCTTTTTGTGTTGGCATAGAAATTTCACATCACAAGTAAAATGGTTTATCGTCGAATTGGAAAACAATCATTTGATATAATGATCTGATAACACAAGATGTGTAATAATTTACCTATAAAAAAAAATCCAACCTTGCATTTTCTCAGATTTAAGTGACTATTGCAAATGCGATAGTCTCTTTAATAACACACACAACTCTTTTCTTAAAAAAAAATAACACAACTTTTTTTTAGTTGATTAAAATGTAAAATGTCGCATTAGTCACTTACTCTTGTACCGTTTTTTATAACAAATACTATGATTTTGTATTACGTTTTCTTTTGTTGGTGACAAAATTTCTCAAATGCATACTTTTGCGATAAACATTTGCGATCTTCTTATTCATTGTACCTTCGTTGGTTTAAGTGGAAAATATCCTTTTTCTGCACCAATTCCCACTCTCTTTCCCGACATCATGACACCCTTTGCAAATGAGTCAAAACCAGACAAAGATGATCATTTGTCCGGTTCATGGGAGCAAAAGGGCTACAATATGACATTTGCGCAGGTCACGGGAGCAAATAACGTAACGAATCTCGAGACAATAATGTACAATATTATTTTTTTTTTGGTGAATTGTACAATATTATTTGAAGTAGATGCGTTTGTCACTTCCTGCTTTCTGCGTGTCACTCCAAAAGTCGAAAGGTTTTGTGAAAGAAGAGAGTTTGGTGAAAGAGATGGAGAGAAGAAAGGAATGGGCTTGGGGTAAAATAGAAATTATGACGAAAACAAAAATGAAATCGAGGGGACTAACTAGTTGATGTATCAATTATGAGGGATTCATCCATGCTTGTCACATTAGTTAATTTCTTCAAAAAGCAGGGACTAATGGCTATTTTTCCCTTTGTTTTGACAAGAGAGTCACGATCAAGAAAAGGCACAAGCACACTCGAAGTGCACTTTCCCTGCGTCCTAATTAGGTGATCTCGATCCCACTAAAGAAACTATAAAATTTCCCAAGCAAGAAAACGTCAAAATACGTTTCTAAGCAAGTTATGCGCTTGAGTTGTGAGGAAAATTAAGAAAGTTATGGGCTTGAGTGATGAGTAGAATTTCCACAAGCAATAAACGTCAAAAATCAATGGAGAGATGACCCATCTGAATCTGCATGTGACTGATAGGAGAACATCTATTCTCATGTACAAACTGTTATATGGCATACAAAAACTGTCCAATGTAAAGAAGTAGGGGAAATCTAATCAACATGGGAGATCTCTCGGTATGAAAAAAAGTTATGTCTTTTTACTATTTCAAAGAACACACATCAAGGTAATCAAAATTCACACTATAATTCTGCAAATTAAGAACATCTAAATATCAACCAAGATAAGCGTCTTACAGAAGAAGTCCTAGCTGAAGAAATCATAAATTTTCTATAGATCAACTTTAATGACCATCCTGCCATTTCGTTCGCTCTTACGAACTATTTTAAAGAACACACATCGAGATAATCAAAATTTATACTATAATTCTGCAAATTATGAATATCCAAAGATCAACCAAGGTAAGCGTCTTACGGAGGAAGTCCTAACTGAAGAGATCATAAACTTTCTATAAATCAATTTTAATGACCATCCAGCTATTTCGTCCACTCTAACGAGCCATCGAATTAATCATCTTATGAAGGATGGTAATGTTGTCTACTATAAATTGTCCAGAAAAAAAAAGCTAGACTATATTGAATTAACTATTTAGGAGAGGCTTCAATGTGACTAATCGTCCTGTGTTACTTATTCATTGTTCACTTTGTTGGTTCTCTTCTTAGTCGAGAAACTCCTTTTTCTCACTCTCGCTCGTGATATGTGGTTGTAAATATAAATTGGATTTGGCCCATGCCATCAGACGCATGAGTTAATATATCTAGAAAAGAAATCAATTGTTGTAATATTAAGAAATATCTCTTGTTATCTCGATTCAGTTGGAACAACGCCTAGTACTTTTGCATGCTCTCCTAGCAGAGAATCTTCTATTTTCATAAAAACTCCACTCCACGTGATTTGATCAACGCCTGTATCTTTTGCTTTGATTTCAGTGATGCAGTGTTGCACTTTTGAGTTGATTTTATTTTTTTGCTAAGCAGAGTATATTCATGGTAAAATTTGCAACCTAAATTTTATTATTGCGAGATTAAGATGGCTAGATTGAATCTAAACTATTACAGGGAAGATAAAGACAATCTGATTATCTCGTAGTAGTCTCTTCCTAGACGTATCAATGTAATTGTCCTTCTTGGACAATCTCAAGTTATGTAACACTAGACTCTTCCATATTGGTCAACTTTAGTTTAATTATTAATAGAAAACCTACTAATCAAACAAAAAATTCCTCTTCTGTTTTTTATACTATTTATCAGATGCTATAACATTTTTCCTCTTCAAGATAGTATACTAAATATCCTATTTTATTTTTATTCTAAATTTTAATATTTATAAATTTAATATAAATTTAAGTTGATTAAAAATAAGCCATCATTTAATATTATAGATTTCTTTTTATCATGAACTTAATACGGATCTGTCCGAATCCATACGCTTTTTAAGAAGATGATAAAAAATGAAGTCAATGTCTACAAGTTCTTTTCTTACCCAGCAACGGCCATGACAAGTTAATTAAGTTGGTTTACTTAAGTTTTTAAAGTTTTCTTCAAGCAAGTTGCATTGTTAATATCGCATGAGATAGTTGCATTTTAAAAAATGTATTACACCTAAGATTTAAACCCTAGACTTAGTCAATAGTTTGTATTGTAACATCAACATACCTTTTATTTCACATCCCAACCAAAATTAATTTGTATAAAAAACCTGTCAAATTGAAAAAACCATCTGATCTAGTGACCTATTAGTACAAGACGTGGTGATCTAGGTTCGTGTAATAGTTTATCTATTAAAAACGCAATCCAACTTTGCAGTTTCTCAAGCTTAGCTAATTAGTGCAATATGCGATGTCTCTTTATTTACTCGTTAATAAAAAAAAGTTTTTACAATTCCAACCTAGCATTTACTCAGTTTACCTAAGTATTGTAGTATTTGAAAAGACCCAATCAGAAAAATCATGTTATTTCTGGATTTCATTCGATGCCAAGCGTCCGAACATTTTACATATGTACATACTCGACCATTTCTTTTTCCGTTATATCATAATCAGTTGTAATTATACTCTTACAAGATCATAATCCCCGTTGAAAGTATGAGCTAGATGTTATGCTCTTACCGGTTTTGCGTAATTTTATTTGGTTGTCGCTTTAAGATTCAACCACAACGTGCTCCCTAAATCATATATATATATATATATATACACACGCACTATATGAAACATGGCTTTTTAACTATTAACTACCAGTGTGTCGACTAAGCACGTTCTAATTGAACAAGATTTTTGAAAAGTATTTAAAATTACTTCATTTCTATGGTTTGAACTTATATTTCATGAAAGATCACATTGATTAGTTGTTTGAAGTGCTTACTCGTGCTACATTAAGGTTGAACTACTAAATATCGAGTTTACCAAATATTATTGGTACAATATATTTTAGCATTTTAGTATTTAATAAATTTGATATTTGATATCAGTAAATACTTAATCGATACTCTCCTTTGAAAAAGAGTTGCAATGTGACCAAATGGTCACGATTTTGCACCTATATATAGTGCCGTAACTATGCAATATTCACTTCTTTCATCTCCAATTTTGAGTCTCCCTCTCTTGTATCCATCTCCAACTTTATATCTTCCTCCCTTTAGTCATCTCTAAAATGCCGCTCATAAACTTTGATTTAGGAGATAACAATACACACTTTCCACAGCAAAACGCTGCACCATTCTATGAGCAAATGATCAAAACAGTGGTGACCATCACAAATCAGGAGCTGGAAACCTGTGCGGGAGTTCTAATCTCCGAAACTCAGATACTGGCTATTTACAGGTACGTGAAGGATGACTACGATAAAGTAATACAGTTGTCCGATGGGAGGGTTTATTCGGCTTCCACGTCAAGGTTCGAGGGCAATGCAGACCTCGCCATCTTGACGTTCGACCCAAACAACGTTATAAACGACGCAGAAATCGATGTTATAAGCTATGCAGGAGTGTCGGAAGAAGAAGTATTCATTGGTCAAGAAGTTCACACCATAGGACTACCACATCATTGCCGGGTTGAATTCAACAGTGGTTATGTTTCCCTCCCCGAACTTCGATTTGAAGACATACTTTTTCCGTCAAATTCAGACACTAGCTATCACAGATCATATCCGGTAATGATAATGGGTGGTTTACAACTAGACCATTCAGAGCTTGGCCCCCCTAATCCTTATGGATCCCCAATGTTTGATTCGGAAGGACATCTTGTCGGACTAATTTTCTATTGTGATAGCAGAGGCATGCAGTGTTGCATACCATCTCAAGTGATTAAGGCATTCATCGGAGACAATTAGAGTCTAGACTAGTTTACTATTTCCAAAGATGTTCTTGATTTTGTCTGTAGTACTGCCTGTGTTACTATTGTGTTTCTATGTTCTTAATGTACTATGGGCAATTATTAATATGTACTACCGGTGTTCCTATTGTGTTCCTATGTTCTTAATGTACTACGACGGTTCCTATTGTGTTCCTATGTTCTTAATGT